>JASAMZ010010452.1:0-99779 GCA_030248115.1 Linhomoeus sp. GSCO2_2
GGCGAGAATGAGGGGTGGGTTAGTTGACCGGTAGGGCGAGGGTCTCGGGAGTTGCCTGGTGGGCATCGAACATGAAGAAGGTAGCTTTCGAGGATGCGGAAGTGCCACTCCGCTTGGGCGACGAGAACGATGTGGACGTCGATTTTGACGACTCTGACATAGAAGCACAAGATTCGAGTGGGCGATCTCGCCTAGGGGATGCGCTGCCGCCACCAGCTGCTGCAAAGAAGCCGGATGCCGACGCGGAGAATTTCGTGTTCAAGGCCTACGTTCTGGTCTTCATGTCGGCCGTGTGGACCGGTTAGCGCGTCCTAACGGCGTCATCAAGCTGTCGTTGTCGCATGTTCCGTTCTTCACACGCTGTCGTATTACGTTTGCAATTTCAGGGTACACGCTGACAGTGCGCTACACCAGAACGGCCACGCCGCCGGAGCGGCGCTACTTTCCCACAACGGTGGTGCTGCTGTCGGAGACGACGAAACTTGTCGTGTCGATGGTCTTCCTGTGGCGGGAGAGCTCCTTCTCCTTGGGGGCGACTGAGCGGCTGCTGCGCCAGGAGTTCCTGGGCAAGCCCAAGGAGCTTCTGAAGATGTCGGTGCCGTCCATCTGCTACATGCTGCAGAACAACCTGGACTTCGTGGCCCTGAGCAACCTGGAGGCCAGCGTCTACCAGGTGACCACGCAGCTCAAGGTGGTCACCACCGCCGTCTTCATGGTCGTCATGCTGGGAAGGCGCTACTCGGCCCGACGATGGCTCGCCATACTCGGCCTCTTCGGCGGCGTCGCCCTCGTACAGCTGGACGCCGTCTCCGCCGCCCCTTCCTCCGCCGCCGACTCCACGTCAGCGTCGGCTGCGTCGTCGACACTCGATGGTCACACGAATCTAGCCACAGATCAGAACTACCTTCTGGGACTGACGGCCGTGCTGGCGACTTGCGTCACGGCTGGATTCGCGGGTGACTACATTTGTTAGGCGTTACGACAGCTCTTGGATACAGTGTTGCTTGTTCGCGTCAGGTGTCTACTTCGAGAAGATGCTCAAGGACAACTCCAAGACGCCCTTCTGGATTCGAAATCTCCAAATGTACTCTTGCGGAATGGTCAGCGCTCTCTTGGGCTGCATTGCGAAGGACGGGGACGCCATTGCTACGCACGGATTCTTCTTCGGCTACGATTCCAAAGTGGTCGCCATCGTTGGTTCGTCTTTCCTGTAAACTAGCCGCATGTCAAGAATACAGACTTAGCGAGGCCAATTGCGCAGGGTTCCTCAGCGTGGGCGGCATCTACATCTCTCTGGTGATGAAGCACCTGGACAACCTGATGAAGAGCTTCGCCGCCGCCGCTTCCATCATTCTGGTGGCCGTCCTCTCCTTCTACTTGTTCGACAGCGCCATCGGCGCCTACTTCCTCTTGGGCACCGCCACCGTCTGCGCCTCCATCCTTCTCTACAACTCGGTGCCCGAATGAATGGCCATTCAGAGGCTTCGGGCGTGCCATTTTCCAGTCTAGTCTTTCTTCTTCTGCCCACTCTACATAGCATAATTCGAGAACCTCCTTCCTGCAAAATTTCGTTTGGGGTGACGCGCTGCGCTCCATTGGTGGAAACTAGACTCTGTCGTCTCGTATCGTTGATCAAAGGTAGTAAGGCGTCGACTTAAAAGAACCAACTAATCTCATCTAGCCTTGCTTTGTCCCCGTGCAAGATTTACTTGAACGCTTCGATGCGGCGACTCTTATCCATACGCTATTCCACTTGTAAGTAGGCCGCCATTTGTTTGTAGCCCGAGTTTTCTGATCGTATTCGACTATATTATGCAACGTGCTTTCTTGTCTTGAAGGGCCACTGTGCGATGTCTGTCATTATTTAATCTCTATTCGGCTCTCTTATGTGCTCGGTTGGTTGGACTTCCGCTTTCTTCGCTTGGCTACTGTTTGTCCTAGATTCTTGAGCGCCGCTTGATAAGCGGCTAGATTGTCCCCAGTGACTACTTCTTGTGGACGTTTGATCTCTTCGAATCGGACTGGTTCGGCCGCCGCCGACAGGAGCATCTTCAGAGTCGAAATCTGCAATATTCGACCGTTTCTAGGTACATAAAGAAATCCCTGTGCAATCCCTAACGCGAGAGGAAGCGAGCAACCACTGACGTCGTCCTCTTCCGACAACAAGGTGGCGACGGCCCCCGAGCGGCCGGCGCGGGCGGCTCTGCCTGCCCTGGCGGCGTACAGTGCCAAACTGGAGGGCGTGTCGTAGTTGACGACGCCGCCGACGCGCCGAAGGTCCAGGCCTCGCCCCAATACGTCGCTGCACACCAGCAGCTTCACCTGTGCATTGGGAGAGAGGACGATGATTGGCACGTTACATCCCAGGGCGCATGGAGGAACCCACTGACCTGGCCCTGCTCGAAGCGGCGCAGCAGCTGTCGTCGCGCTTTCTTCCCCGCTAAGGAGGCGCTGAACTCGGCCACTTGCACGCTCGACAGCGGCCCTTCTCCTTTCTCGGCCATCAGTTTCAACAGTGTCGTCAGCCTGCTCGTCTTCCTTCTGAATGGAGTCAAAACTGCTTCACAGCAGGATTACGGCATCATTGCCCCAATGGACGGGCGCTGCTTTCAGCAGTTGCTCCAGCAGGGAGACCGGCCTGTTGTTGGCGAAGCAGAGGAGGCCGCTGTCCTTGAAGGGCTCTTCTTCCATCAGTTGTAGCAGCGCCAGTGGCTTCCACTTCTCCTTCTGCACGGCCATGTAGAAGTGCGACAGCTCTTTCGGGAAGCACACAGCGCCCTCCTAAACCACAGAGACAACATTTTGGTGTCTCAATCAGGTCAAGTCCGGCATCGCATCCCACGTGCCTGCGCTGGCTTCGAGAGCAATCCGTCTGGTGACTGAGCGGGACCGACGACGAACATCTTGGGCTGGAAGAGCGCCCATCTGTCGAGCTGCTCCACTGTGCAGTTCAAGGTGGCCGAGAGAAGCACTCGCTGTGGACCGCCCGACCACTTGCCCTTCAACAGCGCCCCGTAGCAGAACGACTGCCGGCCTGCTGACGAGATAAGTGATACCTATGCTGACAACTTCTTCAATGGTAGGGACCGTATCCCAACGCAGGTACCTATCTTATACCTTGATGGGGAAAGAGCCAGTCCAGCTGGCCGTCCATTGCCAGGCGGTCGGCCTCGTCCAGCACAAGGTAGCTGAAGGAAGCAAAGTGCAGCTGCAAGTTGCGGTGCTCAAGCGAGTGCTTACCGAAGGCGCTGTAGACTCAAAGAAGTCCCCTCCGTTCTCCAGCAGTGGTCAATCAAGCGACCAGCTGTAGAAACGACAACGTCAGCGCTGGGATAGATGTCGTCTGAAGCCATAGTCGAGTTATAGCAACCCACCATGACAAAGTTTCAAAATTAGTCCAACCCGACTGGTCAGTTTGATCGCACGGTGGCAGTGACACAACCGCGACTTCTCCTTCACCGTACGTGGTGAAAACTCGGTGGATCTGCAATGAGGCGCGAGTACTAGCCGGGGAACGAGACGACATTTGGGTAGGATAGCAATCTCACCTGCTCCACAAGGTCCTGCGTGGGCGCGACAACGACCGCTTGGAGCCCCCTGCCCGTGTGTGGCTTCAAGCGCTGCAGAAGAGGAAGCACGTAGCAGAGCGTCTTGCCGCTCCCCGTAGGCGCTGCGACGCAGACGTCGGGCGGAGGGACAATGCCGTCCGCCCGCAGGAGCTCAGGAACGACCGCTCTTTGGATTGGGAAGAAGTGGTCGATTCGTTCTCGCCGCAGGCGGTTCAGTAGCTCTTCTTCCAGACCAAGGGCGCTGTCGGAAAGGGCAACGCCGCCGTCATCGGGTACGCCGACCACCAAAGCGGCAGTGTTCTCGAGTAATCGCTGCGCTTCGCGAACCAAAGGGCGGCCTTGCGAGGTACGAGGATCAACCGCCATCCTTTGAACGCTTGGCGTCCGCTGAATGCCGGTGGTTACCCTTGGTAAAATGTGAATGAGTGCACCCCTTTTACTGACTGAGTGCACCCAACGTAAATCTGGCTGGCGTCCAGAATTACTGACTGCGTGCACCCCACGAAATTACTGACTGAGTGCACCCCACTCGTCGGCACTCTTGTGACGAGCGCTCTATAAACTTCAAGCAGGATTCTCGCTTGATGCGTAGGCTCGCCCTGTGCCCACAGTGCACAAGAGTCGGTCGGCGTCGCAGTCTGGCGGGTCGAAGCTTAGGCTTAACGCGACCGGTGACCGACTTCAGGGCGCGCTGCGCGCCCTGAAGTTGGTGGTCGCGCTAAGCCTCAGTTGAGACCCGCCAGGCGCGACGCCGACAGAGTTTTAGTGCAAACTGTATTCTGTAAGTGGAATACACACTCCTCCATCTAATTCACCGCCTGCTTAGGCCTGCTGTGCCCCTTCTATGCACTCGCTCCGTGTCAAAGGTGGCGGATGGCCAGGCTCACGGGGTGCACGCAGTCAGTCATTTTGTGGGGTGCACGCAGTCAGTAATTCTAGACGCCGGCCAGATTTACGTTGGGTGCACTCAGTCAGTAAAAGGGGTGCACGCAGTTAGTAAAAGGGGTGCACTCATTAAGTGTCGTCCTTTAGCCTTAGCGAAACACCAGCAAACCGATAGAGGATCTGCGCATGGCAGCAACAGTAGTGGATACCGATTCCAACGCGTTGCTTGGACGCTAAGCACAGCCAAGTACACTTCCAGACAAAGAAACAATGTGTGAACAACAACTCTCGACGAACTGCAAGACGCCAACAGAAGCAGCTGTCCATAATCCTCACTAGAACTTCTATCTCTGCGTGTGTCTCTGTCTCCTCTCCGAAATCTACTATGAGCGATTGTCGTCGAGCTCCAAGTCGCAGACGACGGGAAGGTGGTCAGAGGGACAAATGGGAGAGGGCAGCGCCGTGTACTTGGTCACCAGCTCGTGACTGGGCTGTTCCAGAACGGAGCGACAGCGGAATTGAGGCGCCAATCCCGCCTCGACGTCTGTCTTGAGTGCGCCGGTCCAGACGTAGCTGAGGCAGCCGTGGAAAGCACCAGTGTAGTTGGTGTAGTCGACGAGGCCGCTCTGGTTGGTCAGCGCCAAAGAATGGGAGGGCGAGAAGGCGCCACGCAGCGACGGACGCCACTCTGGGTGATCGGCCTCGACGCGTCCCTTCCCCAGCAGCTCCACGGCCGCCGTATGGGGCTGACTGTTGAAGTCGCCGCAGAACAACAGGCCCACGTGCTCGAACTGCAATGCCACACATAGCGTCGCTTCGAAGTTCCCGGTCGTTTGCTCGCGCGCCGACGACGACAACTAGGTGCGCACCTTGGAGCGAAGTGAGGCCAGGGCCGACTGGATGGCCTCCAGGCAGAGGGCCATCTGCAGCAGTCGCACGTCTCCGTCCTCCGCCTCGAAGTGCAGGTGCGTGTTGCCCACCAACAGAACGCTGTTCTTTCCCGTGTCGACCATTCGCAGTGCGCACAGCTGCACAATAAACGTTGCCGGGTATACCTCAGTAGAATGGAAACGCCAATCGAAAGCGCCGAACCTGCAGAACGTGAGGTCGCGTCACGAACAGCTTCTTCAGCTTCTCGTCCGACTGAAGAAGCGCCGCTATTTGCGAAGTTGTCGTCGTCGGCTGCGCCACCTCATTCTCCTCAATCGAGTCGACCAGGTCCGCTAAGCGCACGTCGTAGGTATCGATCGGCCTGCAATTGAACGGACGATAACAGCTAGACGACTGCACCGTCTATAGAAAGCCGCAAACAAGCTCCAACGCACTCAAATCGGTCGTGTCGATAGACGACGGCGGCGCCCTCGCCGTTGACCGGCCCCTTGGCAAAGGTGAGCGCCCGGTAGCCAAAGGAGCGGAGAAAGGGCTGCATGTAGCGACGGTAGAAGGCCTGGTCCACTTCTTGCAGACAGAGCACGTCCGCGTGGTAACCTGGAAACAGTACAAGTCACTCCTGGCCTGGAGCGACGGAACCCACAGACTGTTGACAAATCGACAATACCTGGCAACTCCTTGAGCAGCAGCGGATAGCGATAGGACGGCAGCTGGTACTCTATGGGACAGTAGTTGTAGAAGAGCTCCTCCTGTGGCACCTTCGGGTTCAGATTCAGGCAGAGGTCAGACAGCACGTTGTAGGACACGAAACGATAGCTGAATTCACAAGGAGAATTCAGAAACAAAGCGTCTCCGCGCACAGAAGGGTACTAATGAGTACTACCTTCCCTGGTAGGAAGGCAGGAAGGCGTCGACCCTCTTCTGGCGCTCCTGCCAAATGAGTCGGCTGTCGGGAAGGGCGGAGACGACGCCCTGGTGTTTGTCGTTGCCCGACCAAGTGACGGTGGCGGCGTCCTCGCCCAGGTCGCAGAGGAGCGCCACTCGATGGCCGACGTCCCTCTCCTCCGGTGCGAAGTAGAGGCCTTCGTGTCTCAGGGACCAGCCCTGCGCCGTGAACATCCTTCCATCGGCGGCGTCGGCGCTGTCTTCTTTGCCGCCATCTTCCGTCGCCTTCTTGAGGGAGGGCATGAAGTCGATCTTCAGGTAGGGGTCCTTCTCCACGAACCAGAGCAGGCGCGCTTCGGTTGCGCCGGCGGTGGAGTCTGCCAGGTCCAGTTGGGCCATCAGTGGGCAGCCGACCAGGGGCCGCAGCACGACGGCCAGCTTGACCACGCGCGGCCCGTTCTGGACGATCTTGTAGCGCAGGTCGTCCACGCGCAACACGGCGGCGCGGGGCAGCGCTTCGACCAGGGACAGTTCCGGGGACAGCGCCTGACCAGTGGCGTCCTCCAGTTCGATGCCGATGGGGTGGAGGTCGGCAGGCGGCTCACCCGGCTGCCTTCTAGTCGACGGGGTGAACTTCTCCGCCTTCGCCCTCTTGGAGAAAGTCAGCCGGCCCTGGGGATGGTACTTCTCCAGCTTCATGTTGAGCCTGAGCGCCGTGGCGCTGAACGGCTCCTTCTCGTTTCGACGCATCCTCAAGATAAGTTACAAGTCGGCAACGATCCTCCAATAGCTGAACAGCAGTGGAAACAGAGGGCGCACGTGATTAGCCGCAGCTTGGCCGCCGACTTCTGATCGTAGCGGAAACGGAACACGATGAATCGCTCAAGTTCATTCTTCACCTCCTCCGACTTGGCATATTCTCCCTGTGTACTTTCCATTGTTGCGCTATCGCCAGCATGGGGAGCAGTTTCTGCTTCCTCTTGCTTCTCCACAACTTCCTCCTCCACGTGAGTGAACACCTTCAGCTGTGGTAGGTAGCTTCCTGAATCGGACACATAGTTCTGTTGAACTAATAACGTGATACGCGAGTACGAATAATCAGTTATCCAATTCAAACTAATATTCTAATTCGTAAAAAGCATCTACTCGAGAAGAAGAGACTCGCCGACAAGCTCGAATATGCGCTCCGCCGCCGCCGCCATCGTCTGGCTGTCCGTCATCGCGTCAGCGGAGGTACCCCAGCTGCCGACTTGTTTCCGGCGACCCAGATTCCTTCGCTCTGTTCAACAATTCTCACTCTCTGCACGTTCGTTCAGGCGGCCTGCGCCGCGGGAGAGACGATCTCGGGCATCGTGTCCGCCGTCTGCTCCTTCCTGGTCCTGCTGGCCGCCATCGCCCTCTGCGTCGCCGTCTTCATCCGGGAGCGGAGCAAGGTCGGCGCCGTCGAGGTCGGCGTTCTCAAGGTGCGCCACACGGAAGCCGAGACAGGAGGGCGAGAATGCGTCATCGCCTGCCGTCACTTGTCCCTTCATCCTTCGTCTTCTGTTCAGCTGGTGGACGAGACCATGTGCGCGCTGATTCCCGACGAGGCGGCCAAGAGGCTGGGCTGCGAACTCGACAAAGACAAGATGGCCGGCCAGCAGCCGCCCAAGGCCCGTATGGCCAAGAAGAAGAAGAGCAAGCAGAAAGACGTCGAGGAGGCGACACTCGAAGAAGACGCGGAGGCGACGACGCCGAAAGAGGCCGAACCGAAGAAGAAGAAAGCGAAGGGGAAGAAGTAGTGTAGCGACAACTTCCCGAAGAGCGACTCCGGCGCGATTCAGCAGCTTGGCGAAACTTTGATGTGATAATGGCTGAGGTTGTCGTGCTTTCGCGCTCTACAGTGCTAGCGCCCGAAACTGAGGCTCGGAATAACGGCAATGGAACTGCCGCTCAGTTGTAAAGGAAACCATGACAAAGCACAGGAAAGTAGGCAGCTCACTTCCAGATTCCATGTTCTTGAGAGTCACGTAGGTCTTGACTTGCTTGAAGTAGTTTCTGGAGCCAAACGCTGAGGAAACCCAGAGTAAGCGGCTTCGACTTTCCCAAAGTAGACGGCTTCCACGGCTGGGGCCAGCAAAAAGAAAGCAACCGCTATCTAGAATCCGCAACCGACGACTGATGCATCGTCTAGTCGTGGTTTGCCGCAGACATACGACCAACATTGCACAATCGACAGCAACAGATTTCCTCTCGAATTCAGCTGCTTTCAGTTGGCGAAGTCGCACAACTCATTCAAATTCCGTCTCCTTGCTTGCTAATTTGTAATGTTCACGTAGACGGTGTACATTTCGCGCCCATCTCAACTGTAAAAGAAGGCACGAGCAGTGGTAGCTAAAGTCAGTCGTAAGTACCGCAGCCGCATGAGTTGCTGTCACTTCAGCCGCTTGAGAGTACTCGCGTATGAAACTGTTGGAGTGGGTAGGTAATGGTTTATGTGTGTCCGTACGCACGACAAACAGTGCAGCAGACAGTAAGCTGTAAGAGGCTATGAGGAGGACGTGTACGTATGTATTACGCACGGTGACGAATTTTCCCAACCGATATATCCAAGGATCAACAGTAGCCGGCAAACATGTCTCCGCCTCTATCAATCCGACGGAGCAGAACTGCCTCTCGCTATGTCGCTAGGCTGCAGATGCGTTTGTCAATCCGGTCGCTTGGCATCGAGAAATGATGCGCTCTACCACACCACCCCTCTCTTCAGACCGCCTATAACGAACAGCATTGTTAACACCGGTCTTTCACTAGCTAGTCAAGATATTTCTTGACAACGCCCCTATAAGCTACGGATATTAATACCACCCAAGCTGACCATGTCCGGTCTTCTGCCGAACAGTGCCGCCGATGACGACGTACACCGTAAAACAAGGGTCGCCACTGCTGACTCCAACAAGGGCGGCCGTCCGACCTCCGTCGGCCGAAGTCACTGCCCGTTTGGCACTTTCGGCTGCGACTACAAGGTCTCTCGCTGTCAGTGTCCTCCCATGAGGAAGGCGCGCGGCACTGTTGGTGTCCTTCTAGGGCGAGTTGAAGACCGTGAAGCAACACATCAAGGACAGCGGCCGGTCGCATCTCGAACAGCTGGCCTTGGGGATGAGCGACGTCAAGGCCGGCGGCGGCTCCATGTCCTTCAACGGCCACGACGTCGACATGATCGTCGACGAGCTTTCCTACCGCGTCGACCGGCTCGACACTATCTTCGGGCGAGTCGACTCGACTAATTCCGGCCGCCTCAACATGTCTAGGAAAGGACCACGGCGTTGGTACAGATATGTAGCGCCCTCGCGCCTTTCTTTCAGCTGCCAGCTGGTCTGGCGCATCGACAACTACAAGTACTACCTAAACGAGGCTAGAGTGGGCAAGCGCCAGGCGCTGTTCAGTCCGCCCTTCTACAATGCCAAATACGGCTACAAATTGGCCGCCTCCATCGCCCTCTATGGCGACGGCGAAGGTTAGTACCTACGTATACATAGATGCATATGTACCGGGTGGCCCATCAATATCAACTGCGCCCAGAACATGCGCCTACTGTAAACGATATTGCTGAAAATTCGAGAAATATCTTCAAATTTCGCCGGAAATTCGAGAAATAAGTCCAAGTTTCCTACGATTTCGTTTACTGGAAGCGCAAGTTGTGAGCGGTGAAGTTGGACACTCATTTTGGGCACACGGTACGTCTGACTTGCCCTGATAAACCAGCGACCAGTTTACCATGCTATACCATGTTGTGTTGTGTCAGCCAAGGGCAAATGCAACTCGATCTTCATCTCTGTCCTGCGCGGAGACCACGACGCCCTGCTGGCCTGGCCCTTCGCCCTGCCCATCACCTTCGCCGTGATCGACCAAACCGACGGCGACGGTGCTCGGCCCCGCCGAGACGGTACGGCAATGGACAAAAGTCTATTCTACAGGGTGGCCCAAAAAAAGTGAGACCCCTAGCTTCGCGACCGCCGTTCTCGAGCGTGACTGCGCATATCAAGCCCCAAGTTGGACAGGACATACTACAGGGTGTTTTTGATAAGGTGGCACAATTTCAGCCCATTTCGTACACCAAAGAGAAGATGGCGTCGTTTTGCGCAGTGTCATGTCGAAAATCGCGTGCAGCGGCTTTTCACAGCAGGAGATCGTGCTGGAGCTGCTCCTCGGCCTTCTTCAGCTCCAGCACAATCTCCTGCAGTGAAAAGCGCCGCACGCGATTTTCGGCACGACCCTGCGCAAAACGACGCCATCTTCTCTTTGGTGTACGAAATGGGCTGAAATTTTGGTACCTCGTCAAAAACACCCTGTAGTATGTCCTATCCAACTTGGGGCTTGATATGCGCAGTCACGCTCGCGAACGGCGGTCGCGAAGTTAGGGGTCTCACTTTTTTTGGGCCACCCTGTATATTACGTATCCCAAGACTACAGTGTTGTTGACAAGCATTGTTGTTACATACGTGCCAACGACATACTGTACTGTAACTGTAATACGGGTGTTGCAGTGGTGAAGTACTTCAAGCCGAACACCTGCAAGGAGAATCGGGCCTTCGTGGGCCGTCCCGTGGGCGAGCGGAACCCATCGTTCGGGGTCCAGTACTTCGTGCCCCTGCAGGACATGAAGGAGGAGGGACGCTTCGTCCGAGACGACACCCTCTTCGTCAAGGTCCTCATCGACAACGTCGACTTCATTCAGCCGTGATGACGCACACGCGCGCAAGCGCACAGAACGCATTGCCCTCTTGAGGAAAAGGATTCTGCGGAGCATGCACAAACGCTGCAAACTGTTGTGTTTCAATAGTGGAGATATACGTGAATGTATCCGCCAAGTATCCGAGCGCCTAAAGTCGTCCATAATTCCTGCAGAAGAGCTGAGACAAGAAAATATGTTCCAAATTGCGATCGATTTGCATCTTTACGAATTGCCAGGCAGTGGTCATGCTACGGTTTTATGATATCGGTGGTGGTAAGAAGACACGCCTATGATACAAAAGATAGTCGCATATCACTCAAATAATATGATTGAGTTCACAATTTTATATTGCTGTATACTCTATAAATTAGTACAGCTAAGTACAAGTGTATACCTACATAAATGTACCTTCCGAAAATGCGTCGCGTTTGCACACCGCTGAAAATAACATGTTAGCTAGAAGTGCTCATCAAATAGGGAGAGCTTCGTTCCCAAAGTTTGGAAACGTGATTGCACAGGTTGTGTTTACGCCAAATGGAGGTGGGAGTTACGTACCTTCCCTATGCACATGTATGTAGTTCAGCTGTGTTGTGTATCGCGTGATGAGGAGGGGGCGTGCTGCTAGCCGAATGAAGAAGAAAGGAACGAACCAAGGAAAGGGAATCGTTTGTTCGTGTTCGTGA
The DNA here is from genome assembly GCA_030248115.1 of Linhomoeus sp. GSCO2_2. Taxonomy (NCBI): domain Eukaryota; kingdom Metazoa; phylum Nematoda; class Chromadorea; order Monhysterida; family Linhomoeidae; genus Linhomoeus; species Linhomoeus sp. GSCO2_2. The sequence continues at coordinate 11,625 of JASAMZ010010452.1, forward strand.
ATCCATTCCTGCGCTGCTCGCAAAGAAGAAAGTGGTCGAAGAGAAGAAGAAGAAGGGAACGGGGCCAGTCTCTCGCGGCGCGCTACTACTGAACCGGATTCCCGACAGTCGCGCCGCCGCATGCGAGCGCCTGCGCGTACGACGGGCCTGCCTGCGCCGCGATCGACGGCAGCAACAGCAGCAGCGACGGTAGCTAATGTCGCGCCTGTCGCCTTCGTTCCTCTCCCCTCTCTCTGTCCGCCCGCTCCTTCTTTGGGCGCTGGCGCTGCGAGCGCATGCGCTATCCTCCCGCGCGTACCGCCGACTGAGTCGTCGTCGCCGACTTGCGCGCGACCAACTCCTCTTCTCCTCCTCCTCGTCTGTAGTTCGCCGCCGCTTGTTGCCGCCACTGCTGCTACTCTGGCGGCGCCGCTGCTACATTGGCTGCGCGACTAATTCCACCTACCTACTGCTCGCTACGAGCAAGCGCACCTGCCGTAGGAATTCTTATTTCTTTGTGTTTCCTTCGTGCAGTCATTCTTACTGCACAGCGTCAATTTGGGCTGGCCTCCTCCTTGGAAGATCGGACTGCCGGACAGCCGACAAAGTAATATGCCTTACCGAACGGAGCTCAAGCGTCCCGATCTGAAAGGTTTGCCGCTGCTCCAAAGCACAGCTTCATCTAAGTATTGCAACCTAGTCGGGTATTTGCTTGCAGGGATCTTCTCCTGCGGCGTGTGCCACAAGGTGTTCTGCCACAGCAGCTCCCTGAGTCGACATCGCATGCAGGCCCACTTCAGAAACTACACATGCACCGTATGCGACACGCAGATCAACAGTGAGTGGCTCCGCTTGAGTTCAAGTTATAATAGTGGCTACTTCTAGGTACATAGTTTACCTGAGTATGTGCAATCCTAGCTATGTACGGCCAGCCGCCAAAATGTCAATGGTATCGTCTAAACCCGATGTAAGACTGTCGGTAGACGATGCCTTGCGTACAATATTCCACCGGACTTTTCACTTCGTCCTTCCCCACCTGACAACATTAGGTGCGGCCATCGTACTAATCTCATTCGTCGGCGCAGTCGGTCGACGCGACGAGACACTTCGCGGATCCGTTCCAACAGTCGCGCCGGTCTAATAGAGAGGGGGGGGGGGGGGTGAGAGACGGTGTCAGTCTCCCTCGCGCGTCACTGACTACCGGCCGTCACGTGCACTCCGCAAGTCCACTCGGCACACTAAGTAGAACACTAATTTAGAACGGAACGGAGTGCGGCGCGAGCATAAAATTCTATCGGATGACCAGCGCCGCGCTGGCGCGGGCCGGCGGCTCTTTCTCTCGCTCGATTCCTTCGTCCTCTCCAATCGCCCTAGATTCGACCCGTCGCGCGCGTGCGCCGCCGACTGGCCGGCTGGCAGGTAGTAGAATGGACAGGGGGACGGACAGACAGACGGCGGGGTCGTCTAGTTAGTATAGTGGCCCTAAAAATAATTACACTGCCCACTGGCTGCGCACTTGGACGCCGGCGACGGCGATCCACAACGGAATGGAATCGGACGGAGCGCGCTCGAGAGGGCGAGCGAGAGAGAGAGAGAAGGCGAAGGCGCTTCCCTCGACAGCCGCGGGCGGTCCAATCGCCGTGCGCGCGCGCAGTGTCACGCCGCCGCCGCAGGCTCCGGCTGGCCTCCGTTCGGTTCGGTCGCCCCCTCCCACCTCCGAGTGTCGCCCTCCCCCCCGAAGTTTTGGCCCTTCCTCCTCCTCGCACCGTTAGTAACCGCCGCCGCGCTTCAACATCGGCCCGTCGTCAAGTGAAGACGAGGATCGCCCCAGGCGTCGGAAGCTTCCGCTCCGTCGTCAGCTGACGCACTCCGATGACAAGCGGGCCGCCGACGTCGACGCTGATAGCCTCCAACTGAGGTGAAGTGATCCGAATCGCGATGCCGGAGAATCCGGCGTCCTCTTCCTCCTCGTCGCTGGCGGAAGAGCCTCTGGCCAAGAGGAAGAAGCCCTACAAGGAGCTGAATCTGGACGAGAAGGTCGAGCTGATCCGACTGGCCGAAGGCAACCCCGGCCTCAGTCAGGCCTCCATTGCCGACCTCTATCAGATCGCCAAGAGCAACGTCTGTCGCATTCTCCAGAGAAGACAAGAGTACCTCTCCGCCTACCACTCTGCCCACTATGACGGCAATCGAAAGCGGAAGCTCAGAACCGATTGCTGCAATGGAGACTTAGCCAACCGCGCCGCGACGAGCCCCGCCATTGGTACCGTGCGCGCTCACACCGATTCTAAGTGGAACTCGACGAAAAGTTCGCCGCACCTGCTAGGCCTTAACAACGCTTACCAAACTTATCTGCAGCACCGAGCAACATATGTCTACTACGGTAGATGGCAATAAGTCGCTTCACCTCGGAGCATTGACTGTCGTGGACATCGTGTGACGTTTCAGGCAACGAACTGCTGCGTTCCCACATGTACAAGCAGCACCAGATCAACAGGACATTCATGTGCCGCTGCTGCAACTGGGCGTTTCCCGACAAGGCTAGCCTGCAGCTGCACGTGCAGTCGAAGAGCGAAAGCGTTTCGACGCCTGTCGCCAATGGTGGAGAGACGTTGGCCAACGACGCCGGCGCTGACGGCCAACTGCTTGGCGCACTACCCACGTCGGCCACGACGACGACCATTGGTGACTCGACGCTGGCCTCTTCACAGCCTATGGAAGGGACACCCACGGCTGACGGCGATCCGATCGTTCCCAACTTGATGAATCTGCCGGCGATCCTGGCTTCTGCCAACCCCTTCCTGACGCCGGCGGCGCAGCAGCTGCTGTTCCAAGGGCCTCGCCTACTGAACCCGAGCCTGCTCAGCTGGGTGGCCCAAATGAGCAAGATGACTGCGGCCGGCCAACTGCCGGCGCAGACGATTCCGCCGCTGAACTGCGGTATAGACGTTTGGAGTGTGAAGTGAAATGATGCTTGCTGTCTACTGGACCGCCTTTGTCACGGCGTGCCACCAATACAGATGTAGCTGCGCAACCAGCAGCCAACGGAGTGTTCGTCGACCAGGCCCAACAACAGGAGACTGCCACCGATCCCGACTTCCACTCGCCCAGCGATCGGCTTTGCGTTGATGAAGAAGCGGCGGTCGACGATGCCGAACAACCGGCTCTTGGATCGGGAACGTAAGAACAGAGCAGAAAGGCTTTCACTCATAGAGTAGTGTAAACTGTAGAGGTCGGTTTTGAGCTACAAAACTCAATTGACTTGTCAGGTAGTAAACATGTGCAGTAAAACAAAGTTGAAATCAAAATCTTTGAATTTGACTTCTGCTTGTTCATTTGACCAAAATGGGTGCATGTATGTATATACATGCATGTATATACATGCATATATATATACATGTATATATGCAGGTATACAGACAAATCTATAAATATGCAGGTGAATAAATACACATGGAAACTAAACGTAACATTATAAATATGCATCTAAAGCACGCTTCATTGATGTACAAGTTCTCAAAATTGGTTTTAGGTACGTAATACATAACGTGCACATTCGAATATGTGTAGGTACGTACGTGTAGTACATCCGTTAACATGTCAAGAGAACAAATACAGTTAGGTTTAACAATAGGCAGAAAATAATCCACACAAGTGGTACAACAGGTGCCACAAGATGTAGGAAGGCACATCTTTAGTCCTGTAAACGCCTGGATGAATTAGAGTCATTATTAGACCCTGTGTTCAGCGCTGCTCCACCGTCGTCGACAGTTGATTCGTTGGGCGCTATGCCGTTGCTGCGGTCGGCCATCGCCGCCAACTCACTGACCACTCCGGCCAATACACTGAACAACCTCCTGTTCAAGAAGATGGACGAGCAGCTTCGTCAGAACTACTCTTCTTCTCTGCAAGAGCAACCCGTAAGTTGGCATGGCATACGCTTGCATGAGGTAGGTTAGGTACACATGTGCGCGGCCAAACCGAGAACCGAATGCGTACTGTGCCTCTCTCTCTGCGTAGGACGTGAGCACGACCTCGACGGCGAGCGAGCACGACGTCGGTCTGGCCATGGAGGGTGTGACGACCGCCCCGCATTCGGAGAGCGGCGAGGCGACGGCGGCGGGCAGCTCGTCGGCGTCCTCGCGCTCTCCAAATTGCCGTCCATCCTCGTCCAACCAGAGCGCCGGCTGCTGCCACTGCCAGATGGGACGGGATAAGGTCTCCCTGGCCCAACACCGAGGCCAGCTGCTCGAGGAGAAGCTCACCGTGCTAGAGGTTCATACATTCTAACGTACAGAGCTTTGGTACAGTATACCATAGGCGCGGCGCTTATGCACGTATGGATGTGCCGTAGCAGTCTCTGCACAGTACCCAGCTCAGTTCGTCGATGCGCGACGCCGACCTTCAGAGGGAGCTGGAGCGTCTGGAGGGCAAACTGGCGGAGACGGAGCAGCGGGTGGGTCAGCAGGAGCGTGAGGGTCAGGCGGTCCGTCACCTGCACGAGAAGCTGCAGAGCAAGCTGCTCCAGTGTCAGGAAATGACGCTGCTCTTCTATCGACTGGTCGACGGTGACGACGGCAAGGCCAGTCCGCCAACCGAGCAGCAGCAACAGCAGTTTCTCACGGATCTGTTGCGCACCACGCTCCTCTACGCCTGAAGGAAGAAGAGAAAGATAAACCGAACCACCGCTTTGACTAGTCGTCTCAAACAGCGTTCTGTTCACTTTGGCATACCTAATTCTAAGGAGTTCTCTATGCAGCCCGAGCCGATGTGTATATCTCCAGTATCCCTAGACCAATGTTTGGCTAGTGCGCAACCTTGTGACTACGTCTAAGAATGTCATTATCATAGTCTATTGGTTTTCGAATCTGATGCTGATTGCTAATCCATGTTGCCTTGCCTGGGTGGAAGAAGTGAAGAGTGTCAGCTCCATATGTCGAAAGTCAGGTGAGAGTTCGTCAGGCTACACTCACAGTCACACAGACACACGCAATTAATGCAGCTATGCAAGTGGGTAGGTGTTTCAGAGCCAGACGCGTTGCAAGTGTTACACTTGTCAACTAACAGGCTGTGACATCAAGGGTTTGCCAAACCAAACCGTTTCAGTATACGTAAGTGTACCCTATATATAATACAGCGAATTAGTTAGACGATTAGAAGCTAGCCAACAATGGAGCTGGAAGGAGGTTCGTCAAATGTGGCGGCGGGTGGCTGTTCCGGCAAAGTGTTCCGTCTCCTCTTCGAAGCGTCGCTTCCTCCTTTCGACGACAATGCCACGACGGCGCCAGAGGCATTCGGTAGACTTCGATGGTTGGACGGCTAGCAAAAGTAGCGATATTGACGACTGATCCCTTCTCTTCAGACTCAGAGACGCAGCCGAGAAGGCAAGGGGCCGTCAGTGTCAGTGTCAGCAGTTTCCTCAGCTCGATGGAAGAAGGCGGCAGGCAGCCGACGCTCGATTGGTGGATGACAATGGTCGGCGCCGTCGTTCGCGAGTGGACGGCACTTCACTGGGCTGATGGGCGCTCTCAACTTGGTTGGTCGCTCTTTCGGCTCTGTCGATCACCACCGGTCGCGTCAATGCGTCGATATCCTTTTCTTACAGGAACCGATTTCGCCACTGGATTGACAGTGGGGTTGGTCTGCGCCGCTGCACAACGCTTGGACGACGCCAACGGCCAGGCATCTGTCGAGCTGCGACTAGCCTGCAACGGCCGATGCACATCTGCGACCGTCAACCAACCAAATGCTTCGGAGGTTCGAAAGAGTAGCAGCAGACGAATCGCTTCGTGGGTAGTCCCAGACCGTTTCAGGATCAGGAAGGTCTCGAAGTGGAAGAGCACGCGGGTCTATCGGCACCGTCGTCCCTCTTCCGAGAAGTGTCAGAAACGCAGACGTCGGCGCCTTCTGCTTCGTCTTCCGTCGACCACCTCGTCGGATCTCCTCCACTCGAAGACGACGAGATTCAAGAGGAGTCGCAGAGCGGAACGGACGAAGACGGCGAAGAAGATACAGTCGCTCAGGAGCTTGTCGACCAAGAAGGCCTACACTACAAGGTGTGCTTTCAAGATGTACATTGGTACACAATGTATGTATGTATGTATGTACAATCACGAGTCGGAGATCACTGTCAACATATGTAGTCGTTCACTTAGAAATGGTGGTTGGTCTCGAGCCAGGAACCGTCACTGTCATACGACAGCGACTTTGGAATCGGAGCGGCGAGACAACCGCCTACGACCGTTGATGGCCCGGTGAGCGACGCAGGAGATTTCTTCTGCGGGAAAATAAACATAATACAAATTGTATGAACTGCAGAGAAGCGAGTCGCTCAAGCTGTCAGAGATGGTCATCATCCCTGCTGCTGAAGGAGCATCTCAAGAGGGCGAGAAGCAACAAGTACAGCAGCAGGTCTTTCTTTATAGCTGCCGTTCCTCACGCCTCTTGAGAATATACACCGCTTGAGAAATTGAGAAGTGCTCCTCTTTTCCAGAGGAAAACCGTTCGAGACGCAGTTTTGGCCACGTCTGCACTGGACGGCGACTGCCGCGAGTTGTGGCCGCCACGAAGGATGGCGAGTCGCTTTGTGGACGCCGACAATCTGCTAGTTGTCTACGAAGAGCACGGACCCAACGAAAAAGCCGTTCTGGTCAGTTTGGCCCTCTTTCGCCATGCTTTTCCCGGGCGTTTGTTCTGCCTGCCTGTATGTACATACATCGTGTCAAACCAACGCCTGGGCTTTGTAGATTCGCAGCAGTGAAGAAGAGAAGCTGAACGGAACCAGCGAAGCGCTGGCACTGAAGGAGAACAACGGAAGAAGGGGCGTCGCCATCCAGTGTCTCCTCATCTGATATTCGTTCAGTATAAGTACGCTGCTGCTGCTACATAACTCTGCGCTTGGGTCGTCTGAATCACAGCAGATCCGTGTCAGAACATTAGCGTTTCCATGCAGTAAGTTTGTTGCTCACGGAGACGTTTCCACCTTAAGTCCTTAACCCTAGCTTCTGAGTTTCATATCACTTTCAGTGATCCTATACGTTCACACAGATTGGCGGACCCTAAGCATATCACGGTAGATGGCCATACTTCATTGAGCAGCTCAAAGCAGCCAACAATGATCGACTCGTGAACTGAAGCAACTACCAGAGGAACCACTAAATACTGTAGCCGTTTCGCACAAAGGCGGCCATACCACTACAACGGACGAACAAAAGAACAACCGCCAACAACAGCCAACTACCTAGAAGACAACGGGAAGACAGAATCAAATCCAATCAAGAAACAGCATCGCAACGACAACCAGCACTAAACACAGCGGACAGCAAAGTTCGCTACAAAGTGTCGTCGCCGTCTTCTTCTTTGCTTTCCTCTTCCTTCGTTTCCTCAGTTGGCTGTCGTTTCTTCTTCTTCTTCTGTTTCTTCTGCTTCTTCGGCAGCTTCGACGGAAGTCCCAACAACAGTTCCAGCTCTTCGTCCGCCCTTCTCACTGAAAGACAGAGACAGATAGTGAGAAAGAGACGAGGAGCGCAGACCGAAACTGCATAACTCAACTCATATTGTTACCCAGTAGGTATGTACATTTTCTTGAAGAATCAAAAGCGCGTTGGCAAACAGAAGCAGCCTAGCAAAACGTCACGTTCGTGCGTCTGACCTTTGTTGGCGTCTTGGGCACTGGTCGACTGGCGCTTCTTCTTGGCGGCGCTTCCCTTCTTCACTTTGACCACTTCGAGTTGCGAAGTAGCCGGCGACGACAACGGACTGTCAACGGCCGTCGCCTTCTGCTGGGAAGGAAGGAAGGAAGGTTGACGTCAGAAGCGGAAAAGTCGTTCTCTCTCTCTCCCATAGAAAGGGCACCTTATTGCTGCGCTTCTTCTTCTTTCTCTTCTTGTTCTGCCCATCGGTCGTTGTCAGTCCGGCCTCTCTCAGAAGGATGTCGTCCAAGTCGGTGGCCGTCGTCTCTTCCTGCTTCCCTGCAATATGCACACAGACACGATACACCCTCACACGCGCCGCCCACAGCTACACAGGTCTGTGAGCATACATGGAAGAGCCAGTTCTCACCTCCATGCGATCCGAACGCCGGCTTCGCTTCGGCGAAGTTGAAGCTGCTGTCGGTTGAGTGGGTTTCGTACTTGCGACTCGGCTTGATTCCCGACTGGAAGGCCCGCTCTCTGATCTGCCGACGAGAAGAAGCGGCCTGAAACGCGAGAGAGACATATGTTTCTGAACTGACGATAAGCGACAACAACTCGAAGCGACAGAGAAGGGAGAGAAGAGGCTGACGGCAGGGGAAGAAGCGAAGGCGAAGGGCGGCTTCGAGGCAATCGAAGAGACGAGACTGTCGTCGGGATCTGGCTCCTCCTCGTCTTTGGCTGCCTCGCTCACTTTCAGCAGATTCTGCAGATCGCGCGTCAGGCCTCTGCAACCATCGCAAGGTACACTGTGACGATCACGCACTGAAGTGCATAAATGAACCTCCAACAAAGCACCTTCTAAACTTCTTGAATTCACTCGCTTCCGCCAAATTGCCCAGCCTTCCGCGGAAGTCGTCTGGCAGCCCCTGATACATCTCATCGCGCTTCGTCTGACACTCGCCCAGCTCCTAAATAGAACCCCATTCAATCGAAACGAAGAGGCATTGAGGCAATTGGTAAGCAACAGCCGAGGGACGAATGGCAGCACCTCGAGACCCTCCTTCGTCGCCTTCTCGACGTCGGCGGCGAATGCGACGGCTTCTTTGGCGTTCCTTTCACTCTCTTCGTCCAGAACGACGCCAGTGCCGCCTCCTCTGGGATCTTCGTACTTGTGGAAGCTCAGCGGATTGAACTGCAGCACACGGAGACTTCGCAACGTTCGCACAATAAACGCACTACGCAGCTCTGGGCCACTCTACTTAGTACCTCTTCAGGTGAGTAGCAGAGTGAGTAGGCGTCGTGTTTCCAGAGTTGGCAGAGACAGTGGAAGACCTCGACGCGACTCTTCCCTTCGGCCGTCACCTCAGCTCTCGCAAAATCCGTCAACGCCTGCAGCGACGCCGGCGTCAGCTTCAGCTGAAAGGTCAAACATCACACGAGTGGATTGGCTTTGGTCGATTGCGATGAGGCAGACACTATTCTCAAAGTACAACATCTAAGGAAAAGGGAACCTTCCTCTGTCGTTCTCACCCGCATGGCGTAGTTGGGCGGCTGAACCAGGAACATGACCCAGGTAAGGTATATGCCGAAGATTTTGTCTTTGACCTCGGCTCCTTCGAGGAACTGCTTGAAGGCCAACTTCAACACCTTCTCCTCCAGCTGAATAGGTCAACAGCGCACCCACAATAGATAGGGTGGCGACGAAGAAGTGGAGAAGCAAAAGTGAACTGTTTAGATGCGCCGCTGACCTCTCTCAGTTCCGCTTCACTGACGGTGTGGCTGTAGAGCATCGTCATCCGCTCCTTCTTGAACAATCCCTTGAACTTCTCAAAAGAGGGATAGTCGGGATCGGCCTCGTGACAGAGACTTTCGAGGGCGAAGTACTTCTCCTTGAACCGTCTCATGTCCTTCTCCACCCCACTCTCCACAGGAATTACGCCGATCCCACCGCCTTTGCCCATCTCGGCCGATTACTTGGTCTATTCGACTGACTGTGCCTGCACAGCAAACAACTCAACAACAATCCAATCAGAAACACAACTAAACAACTTTCCAGTCAGAAACACTGGAACATCGATGATGGATGCCTACGAAAAACATGACAACGGTAACTAAAGTTTCAAATGTAGCTACTTGTTCTCCAGTTTGAAAGCTGACGGTTGCCATAAGCCGCGTCTCGACGGGAACGTTTTGAATTGGATACTGTAGGATATATATGTACGTAGGAATGCATCTGTTTTGTTGCTAAGACTCCAGCTGATTCTAAGCATTCTCATTTCTACCATGAAATAGTGTCTGACCCGCGGACTATCCACAACAGAAGTTCAATTACAGCTAAGACCAAGCAGAAGTTATCTCGTATAACAATCGAGAAGAAGAAGAAGAAGAAGGAGGAGGAGGAATAAGGAAAGTCGAAGATGCAGAAGGACCGCGGCCGAGGTCGAGAGAATACGAGAACGGAGATGGCGCCGCTACCGGTTTCCCTGCCGACAGCCAGGGCGAGGCTTGTCCGAGCGAGGCGAAGAACGAGCTCCAACGCCGCCGTCCGGCGTCGGTTCGGCCACAACGTTGCCGTCGCCAGCAGCAGCGGCGAAACTCGAACGGCCCTGGGCAGAACGCGAAGGCGCGACATCGGCGGCGGCAACGGCGGAACCCGAAGATTCGACCTGCTGGAAGACAGGCCCTATTTCCACGGTCTGCTACCGCGAGAAGACGTCGAGCTGATGCTGCAGAAGGAAGGCGACTTCCTGGTCCGCTCCACCGACCACGAGGGGGCGCAGCGCTACATCCTCTCGCTGGCAGGCCCCGTGGGGACGGTGCACGCCCTGATCCATCGAGTCGACAGCGAAGGCGGCGCCGCAAGAAGACCCATGTGGCGCATCCAGGACCTCGAGTTCTCCAGCATACCCGCCATGATCGACTACTACCGCCTGCGCCGCAAGGCAGTGAACAGCGACGGATGTCGACTTCTGCGGCACGTCGACCGGCAGAACTGGCAGCTCAGTCACAAGCAGATCGAGCTACAGAAGAAACTCGGCTCGGGAGCCTACGGCGAGGTCTACAAAGCCAAGTTGCTGCTGAGGAAGAGAAGGAGGACGTTCGGTGGAAGAGGAGCGACACCGCCAGCCGACGACAGAGGCCAGCAGCAGCGGCAGCGGCCTCAATGGCGATCGACGGTGGACACGCTGGCTGTGGCGGTCAAGACCCTTCGCCTAGAGAGCGGTGGCGGCGAGATGACAAAGGAGAAGAGGGAAGAGTTCGTCAAGGAGGCCCGAATCATGCGCAGTCTTCGCCACGAGAACGTCGTCCACGTGCTGGGAGTGGCGGCGATGCAACTGCCTCTGATGATCGTCATGGAGCTGTGCCACAACGGCGACCTCCTCTCGCTCCTTCGTGCCGGAAAGGTCAGGGGACGAGCGGACGAGAAGCTGCGCTTCTGCGTCGAGTCGGCCAAAGGTCTCGCCTACTTGGAGTCGCAGGCGGTCGTTCACCGGGACGTGGCGGCCCGCAACTGCCTCCTCGACGATAACTTCCACGTCAAGATATCCGACTTCGGCCTGGCCACCCTCGTCAAAGACAACGTCGGCAGCACCAGCAGCAGTAGCGGCGGCGGCAGAGGCAGCATGGATGGGGCGCCGCCGACCGCGGCAGCGCCAGTCACAGCTGTCCGTCTACCCATCAAGTGGCTGGCGGCGGAGCTGCTGCGTCGGCCCAACTCCCACTCGAGCAAGTCGGACGTCTGGGCCTACGGCATTCTCGTCTGGGAGATCTGGACGGACGGCGGCGAGCCATACAAGGGATTCAGCAACGCCGAAGTCAAGAAAAGGATCCTCGAGGACGACTACCGCATGCCGCCGCCAGCAGAGATGTCCAACAGGCGACTGCGCGACCTGCTGGCCCACTGCTGGCGAAGCGATCCGCACGAGCGGCCCAGCTTCCAAGCCATACGCCACATGCTGCCGACCAAGGTCTAGCTCTCTCGCCAGCTACTGTGATCAGAACGATCTTGTGATCTGAACAATGTCCGCAGCGATCGTACCGTAGCGCGCTGGTGAGAGTGTCAGCAAAGAAAGAAGCTGTGAAGGTGAAACCGAGTTTAACAAAACCAAACGACAACTGAGTTGTAACTGCTGACTGTTGTCGTATAATCCATCCAAGAGACCACCAACAACCTCAAAAGACTCTGCTGCTGGTGGTAAACGGCTTGTCAGTATCGGCGATCGCGATCAGCGCTGTCAGTGCAACATTCAGTTACTGTTAGTCAGTTTGAAGTTAGTTCATTCGATGATGGTTACGAGGGGGCCTGATTCAAAACAGCTACTGTAGTAGAGGTAAAAGAGTGGCGTAAGTAATGACATGAAGCTAAATGTTAGAGTTCAGAACAAGCTGACCTAGAAGGAATTACTTCTCTTTTGACAATTTCTCGAGGCGATCATGCTGCAGAACAAACGCCAACATTGGTTTCGTACCTGGCCGCGCCCTCTATCGTCGTCACATCACACGTTGCGTGTATCTCCTGCAGGACGTATGCTGGGCGTGTGATGACGTCGTGAGGTACGGTGGAGTAGTTTGATTCAAAAGCATACCGTAGTTTGGTTCAAAAGCATACAATAACCTTTGGTTTGCTTTTGATGCGACTGACACGCCCATTCATGACACAATGATCGATCGCCTTCTCTCTCTCACTCTGTGGTTCACGGGTTTGTCAGTTGTCTGTCGAAGAGAACAAACGAAAGACGAGAATGGCGTTCGCCAGTCGTTGGCCGAATCCCATCAGCGTCGGCGAGCGTGAGAAGGTGCCAGTCACGACCACTCGTCCGCAATGGGGCACCTTCGGGCGTCCGCAGAGTTTCCGTCTGCCGGCGGATTCCCAGTCCAGCGTTGGCGCCATCGTTCGACCTCGAGGCGTCGAAGGCATCTCGTCCATCGCTGAGAGTTACAAGGCGGAGTCTCAGCCCTTCGGCGGCACGGGAAAAGGGAAGGTCGATAAAGGTGACGACGGCAAGAAGGGCGTCAGCAGCAGCGGTATCAAAGGAGAGGAGCCGATGGAAGTGGCCTCGTCGGAAGTGTGCATCTGCAACCGACCAGTGGCCCAGGTGTTCTGCACCAAATGCGGGGCGCTGTTCCGCGGCCGCGTCGAGAAGGTCTGTCCCAGCCATCCCAAGCAGCAGCACCTGATGGACCACTCGCTCTGCGCCAACCGCCACTGCCGCTCCAGCGCCCTGACCGAAGTCGAGGAGAAGTGAAATCGCGCAATGAATGGCACCCAGTCAAGTGTAGTTCGGTCAAATTCATTTCAATGCGGTGCTCGTGTCATTGCTTCAGTGCTTTTGCTGTTGATGGCTTAGTTCGTTGTCGATTGGGCATCGGTCGGTGGGGTTTGGTTCGATAATCGATGTGTGTATCCGTACGTCCGGTTCGGCAGCTTTCTTCGTTGAATCATTCACGACATTGACTTTTGACGGTTGCGTCGTTTCGCGTTCGCTTTCGGATAGCCACAATATGTAGCCGGTAGGTGCGTGGTTTCGCGTGTTGCCAGATTCGTCTCGCAGAATGAGGCACGTGGAATTCTGCGTAAAGGGTCCCGTTGATTTTGTTTTCCCAGCAGTAAAGGCGTTCTCGTTATTGTGTCGTGTGCCACTGAATTTGCTGTGAGCGACTGCCGTAGTATCGTTGCAGTGGTCATGGTCGAGTTGTGGTGGTCGCTTCATATCATATATGGTTGCTTTTCAACCTGTCATCTGAGCGTGCGGTTATCAACGGTCAATTCCCATTGGCGACTGCAGAGGAGGGCTCTTCGCAACTCTCAGCCATGTACTACCACCAGGACACCCATCAGGAGGAGGCGGCCACTGTGATGTCGGTAGGGGGTCGCTTCGAGTCTGGCGAGAATTCGCTGTAATGGCGACGAGTTCGCCGCGTTCCGTTCCTTTTCGCTAGGATATGGGCCGCTTCAAGCCCGGTACGGCCGCCGTGCCTCTGACAACGGTGGAACTGACCGTCGCCTGCCACAACCTGCTCGACAAAGACGTTTTCTCGAAGTCGGATCCCAGTGCGTGACCGTCTGCGATTTTGAGTCTCCGTTCATGTTCTGGCGTCAACGAGCGCTCTTTCATTCCAGTGGTGGTGCTCTTCGGAAAGGAGTTCGGGACGGTCGATTGGAAGGAGGTGGAGATTTGTCTCTTTCTCTTCGAAATCGCCCTGGATATGAGTCTTAGTCGAATCCATTCTCAGATCGACCGATCGGAAGTGGTGCAGAACAACTTGAACCCCGAATTCAACAAGGTGGGAGAAGAGGATTGCTGGGATGTATAGTTGTGGTTCTCTGGCGATCTGAACAAGTGGTAGTTTCAGAAGTTCCGCCTCAACTACTTCTTCGAAGAGCGCCAGTACTGTCGCTTCGAGGTCTACGACATAGACAGCGCCTCGCCCCGCCTCTCTGACCACGTACGTGGGTTACGGTACTACGTTTCCACTTTGGTACAACCACCTATGCTACCGTACCTATGTATAAGTTTGATGCCAATTCCAACTGCAGGACTTCTTGGGCGCCATGGAAATCACTTTGGGGGAGCTCGTCTCAGGGAAGAGAGTGGAGCGTCCGCTTCTCCGGTTCGTCAGCCGCTATAGCGTGCTCACTACATTTGTCGCTCCACTACTCCGTGACGATTGGCGCTCGTTGCAGTCACGGCCATAGGTCTCGCGGGACGGTCATCATCGTGTCTGAGGAGGCCAGTTCGACCAAGGTGAGAGCGAAGGAGCTGGCACTTCACTCTGGGCGCTCATTCGGTGGAACCACTGCGACGCATTGCATTGCACATAGCACGATTGCATTGCAGGAGTTCGTGTACATGGAGCTGTCGGCGGCCGGCTTCCAGCCGCCGAAGTACGGCTTCTGCTTTTGTCTGGGCGCCACCGCCGACCCCTTCCTCACCGTCAGCAAGAAGACGCCGCATGGAGGGTACGTGAGTAGTTGGATCCGCTGCTACTTGCTGGTGCGGAAGTGGCGTCAACCTTACTCCCTTTCTATGGTTCCAGCGAGCAACTGGTACAAAAGACGGAGGTTCTCAGGAAGACGCTGTCTCCCCACTGGCAGCCCATCTACGTCTCGGCGCAGCGCCTCTGCGACGCCGACTTCGACAGGTGGTCGGTTGGTGGCGGTACCTGGGCCAATATAGTCCCTACAAGCCCGTAATGTTACAGGGACGTCGTGTTTCGCGTCGTCGACTGGAACATGAACGGTAGAGAGAAGCTAATCGGCAACTGCGTCACTTCTGTCGACCGACTGCTCGGCGCCGGCGGCAGCCAAACTCAGCTGCCGGTTCGTCTCCTTTCCATCTCTTACTACGTCGCTTTTGCGCTGACTTCTTGGCGGCTGTTTTCTGCTGCGCGCGTATTTTGCGTTCGTTCGCAAGTGGACGCTTCCATTTTGAACTGACGAGTGGCCGTTCTGCTGTCTGTTGCAGTTGTCGGGCGACCGTCGAGGCGGCGTGCTGCGCTTCAACAAGGTTCGCCTTCATCTGGAGCACAGCTTCCTCGACTTCATTCAAGCCGGGTGAGCCACTGCGACTGACTGGGACCGACTGCGGTTGCTTCGCGGCGCGCGCAGTTTTATGTCCGTCCGTCTGTTTGTGCGCAGCTGCGAGGTGACCTGCTCGGTGGCGATCGACTTCACGGCGAGCAACGGCGACCCTCGGCAGTTCAACAGCAAGCACTACATGATGGATCCTCTCAGGCCCAGTCCCTACGCCGTCGCCCTCAAGTCCGTGGCCGAGATTCTGCAGGACTACTCGACGTCCGTCCCTTGGCGCACCTTCAGTGTACTCTCTTCATCATCTGTCGCTGGCGAACACAGTTTGTGTTTTTAGGGAGAAGCGCTTTCCGCTGCTCGGCTTCGGCGCCAAAATGCCCAACGGCTATGTGTCCCACTGCTTCTTTGTGGTGAGCGGCTTCTTGGTCGCAACTTGGTGGTTCGTTTGACGGCGCCAGAGTAAGGAAAGCTTAGCGAAGTACATAGGTAAGTGCTCTAGTGAAAGGCTGCATGCAGCTGCAGGACAACTTTCAGTACATTCGCACAAATCTTACTAAGATTGACGACTAGAGAATGCGCTCAAGCGTTGTGCTTCAGAACGGCCACCCAACGGACGCCGTCTGCCACGGTGTGGAGAACTGTCTGGCGGCGTACCACGACTGCGTTCGACACGTCCAACTGTTTGGGCCGACGCACTTCGCGCCCGTCATACGACACGTCTCGCGGTGGTGATCATGCCTGCTTGTCGCTGAGTGCGCCCTGCCTCTATAGGTCCACATCTCTAGCGGCTGTCGCTTGTGTGACTCAGGTTGGCCGCTCGCGTGCGCAACGGCTCCAAGTACCACATTCTGCTGATCCTGACGGACGGCGAGATCATGGACATGGGCGACACCATCGACGCCGTCGTCGAGGCCACCGACCTGCCCATCTCCCTCATCATCGTCGGCATCGGAGACGAGGACTTCTCCAGTTCTGCATTCTTCGCTCGTTGCTTCTCTCTCATAGAGTGTTGTCAACTGTTGCTCGTTCCGTTGTCAGACATGCACATTCTGGACGCTGACGACAGCCCCCTCTACTCGTCGAGGCTGCGCCGTTACGCGAAGAGGGATCTGGTCCAGGTACGTTGTCTCACATGATGGCGCGCCAAAGTCCGTGGAGCGAAGTTGTGAGTACTCCTGCCATTGATTCAGTTCGTGGAGTTCAACCAGTTCATCAGTGGGCCAGCGGGGCGCGGCGGCTTGGGTCCGGCGAGGGGCAAGGCGATCCACGGCCTGCGTCTGGCCAAGGCGGTGCTGGAGGAAGTGCCGCGACAGTTCCTTAGCTACATGAAGGTCAACGGCATCACCCCCGGACACTGGAAGAAGTAGGGGTGCTTAGTACACGCATAGCACCACCGAGTCTCGTCTCGTCCGCGTCCGCGTCCACCGCTCATTTGCTTCTTCGCTTCTTCTCCGTAGTTTACCGGCTGTCCGCCTTCCTTCGTTGCTTCACGCATCTCTTTAGGCCCGATTTGGTGCTTCGCTGTCGTCGTCGTTTCCTCTGGTCTCGCTTCCTGATTCGGTTTTGGTCTGTATATCGCTGGCAGTGGAACTTGTACATATACAACATCGTATTTTGCATTGATTTTCGACACCGTACGTTTCTTGGCGCTTTTCCGATTGACGCGGGTAGGCAGGCTCATGGTGCAAATGCTACGACTGATGAATCTCCGTTTCACTAGGTTTTGTTTGGATGGCGTCTACTGTACAAATTGGTGCCGAAATACTGCATCTATGTAGGCAGGCCTAGAGCGCACGGTACCTATGTACGTATCTGTACCGTATCTACGATGTACTCTTAGACGTATCACTACTACACATCTTGCTGTTCTCTTGCCATGTGTCTGAGCGTCTTCACAACTGACTAGCTGAAGCGGCCAAGTTGCAGGCCAGCGACAAGCAGTAGAAGAGTCTGCTCCGAGCCGGTAGAGATAACCGACGGGATCGCTGATTACGCTAGGGCCGCAGTACCGGGCAAGATTTTGCCGTACATGTGTGTTGCATTCATGTGCTGCACATAATAGCTGCGTCATAGGCTGCCTTACTTTACGCACGGTGTAGTCAGCGCAAGGCGGCCGCCGCTCGGGTAATCACCGGGCGACTGGACTGGGTATCGCTGTTGTAAGATCGGTTCGGTATCAAGGTCGGTCGCCGCCGCTGCTTCTCGACTGGAGTTAGCAGGGAGCGTGCGCAGTTGCCTGGGAGAATGGCATACTTCGACGGCGGCTCCCCAGGAGGCGAAACACACGGAAGGCGAAGTTACTCAGCCGCCGAAAATGAGTCTGCTGCCGGTGGAGGGCCACTGTCTGACAACTACTGGAAACAGCACCTCTACCTGCTGCAGCAAGAGGCACCCGTGCCGAAGGTTGTGGAGAATCAGGCGGGCGGCGGCCGTCTAGGTGCCGCCGCTCCTTCGCCTCACTCGCCGCGCCGTCCGCTCTATTACGGGCGAGAGTTCCACGGCATGATCAGCAGGACGGCGGCCGACGCGCTACTCGCCGACAGGGGCGAGGGTGCCTTCTTGGTGCGCGAGAGCAACCGTTGGCCCGGCACATACACGCTGTGCATGCGATTCGACGGGCGGACGCTCAACTACAAGCTCTACTACGACGGAAGACACTTCGTGGGCGAGAAGCGATTCGAGCGCATCGAAGAGCTCGTGGCCGACGGCCTCATCTGCATGTTCATGGATAAGCACGCGGCCGACTACATTCGGAGAATGACGGACGAGGCCATTTACGAGCACTCGCCATACATCCAGTGAGTTTGAGGTTGAACGTTACTTGCCTCTCTCTCACCGCTTTCGATACAATCGCTGTTGACGCTCGTCCGGACAACACTGCGAACGGCAAGATACTTAGGGTGTTTATTTCAGATACCAGCGAATGACCCAACGGTCGAGGGCTCAAACGAAGTTGCGGAGGCGGCCTCAGCTGCCTTCGACACCGTCGAATACTCCAACGGGTCGTGTTGGATCATCTCAAAAGCACCCCTCAGGGTCGCCCAAAACTGAAGCAGAAAGTTCAACGAAACAGCAGAGTGAAATCAGCGGCAGAGAAGAAGGGGACTCGATGTCTGGTTCGCTGCGCATGAGTCGACAATCTCGGAGCGAGTCTGCTGACGAGCTGGCGCCTTCGCCGGCGCCGATGAAGCACAGTTTCAAGCCACACACCTTTCGAATTCACTACTGCGACTATTGTGGTGAGTTCGAGTGGAGCGTTCCGAAGAGTCGAAGACCTAAGGGTATCTTCTCTCGAAAATGTCGTGGCTTCAGGCAACTTCCTATGGGGTCTGACGCAGCAGGGACTTCGGTGCGAGGACTGCGGCTTCGCCGCCCACCGCAAGTGTGCCGAGAAGGCGAAGGCCGACTGCCGTCCCGACCTGAAGTACGTGAAGCGGCAGTTCGGCGTCGACGTGCAGACCCTGTGCCTGGCCCACGACTGCGCCGTCTCCCCAGTCGTCCGCCTCTGCGTCGAGGAGGTGGAGGGTCGGGGCCTGCGTGTCGAAGGCCTCTATCGCGTCTCCGCCTCCCACGAGGAGATGGAGCGACTCCGGCTCGCTTTCGACACCGCCGCCAGTCTCGAGGCGGCCGCCCAGCAGCTTCGCTCCGCCTCTGACGTCCATTCGGTGGCCGGCTTGCTGAAACTCTATCTGCGACTGCTGCCTCGTCCGCTTCTCTCCTCTTCTGCCTACCGGCGCGTCGTCCAACTGGTCGGCTCTGGCGCAGCCGCGTCGGCGGCAGCTACCGGCAGAGAGGAGGAGGTCCGACGGGCATTGCTCGAAGACGCCTCCTCCACGCAGCACCACGCGACGCTCAGGGTCCTCTGTCTGCACCTGCGGACGGTGGCGCAGCACAGTCGCTGGAACAAAATGACCGCCGACAACATCGCCACAATCTTTGCCCCGACGCTGTTCGCCGCCTCGCCGCCCGTCCTGGGCTCGTCGCCGTCCTCGCCCATCTCCCTGGCGCTACTGATGCCCCAACAGGAGCAGCTGCTGCTGCGATATCTCATCGTCAACTCTCCACTGCTCTTTGGCTGAATGTCTAGCCGCCACATTTGCGCCTAGCTCGTTGCATATTTGTGTGCAGGATGGGCTTAGGCAAGTGATCCTTTGCGTAGTCTATGGTAGAGGAATGATGTGGTCGTTGCGAGTAATGACTGCTCTAAAGTATGTGACAGCAGTGGATATTGCTTGAAAGTTATGCCACTGGAAAGGGATCAATTCACTTGAGCCCATCCCTGTAGCTGCTACTGCTGCCTTACTCTGTAGCGTCGGCGAGCCTTTTCTGAGCGCTGCAATGCTCATTCCCTTACCGTATCCCAGCAAATTGTTGCCTACAGTATGCCTCCTTTTGATCTGGAGTGGGTTTGACACAAGATAACAACTATAATGCAGGTGTCTGCTGTGGCTTCCTGTGATTCGCTACACGAATACGTCGTACTTCCACTTTTGGAAACCGTGTAAGCGAAGTGTTCAGTAAATCATGGTATCCTTTCATTTGGCGACTCTGCTGAACGTCTGTTGCATCAACGATTCTCTTGATTGCCTTGCCTAATTGTATGGTCGTTTGACAACGGAACCGTTTGGTAGTGGCACTTCCCTTACGAAAGTCTCTTTGGGCGTGGGTTGGCCTACGAACCCGAATAGAAGCAACCAAACTGAAATGAAGCCTTCACAGTTGGATTCTGCACTGGTTGAGGGTGAGCTTCAGTCAGGCTGCGGCTCAGTTGTATCGCGCCGGAAGACGGGTTGTATAAACAACGCAGTTCAGCGTGCTGCCGAGAGGCCGACACTGCCTCGAGCGCCATAGTCTCACGGTTTCCGACGCTACCAGTACCCATCCTGTCGTCCCTCTTCGGCTTGATCAAGCAGCTGCGCCGCCTTCCCCCTTCCAAGCGCTCTTCCGAACTGCTGCAGCAGTTGGCGACAGCCGGCCGAATCAAGCTGAGGTAGCGGTTCCGTTGACTGGTATTCTCTTCTGGAAAGGAATTAGTGGAAATCTAGTCTGTGAGTGTGTGTCAGTCTTGAGCAACAATCGATGGTCTTGGAGACGGTGGAGCGATACGAGGCATATGCGATTGCGACTCTACCCTCGGTTCCATCTGCGACACGCTCTACGAAGCTAAGGGCGGTTCAGTGGAGCGTCAGAGTGACAATTTCGTCGAGGTGCGCGCTATCTACACCGTGTAGAGTCTCGCACTTTGTTTTGGTGTAGCTAGTTAGCGGCTGCCGTTCCAGTAACCTTGTCAAGAGTCTCCGGCCCGTGGTGGTACTGAAGCTTCGACTGTCGGCACCGCCTTCCGAAGAACAACGAACGGTTGTGATGGAGCTGACGATCAGAGACTTCGGTCGGCTTCGCTATAAAGTAGCGGAGCTTTTGAATCAACTCTCATTCGTGTAGTTATCTGGCGCGGTGCGACGTCTTCTGGCGACTGAGAACTGCTCGTTATTTCGCGATGCTACGGGGAGAACGGTTTACTTTTGACGACTTCTTGTATAGCTGGACGCTGGTGGCGAAACGCGGGAAACCGGCAATAACGTTGGATTAGATTTATACAGTACCTTTAGGCTACGTAGTTTAGCGCTCCTCTGTGAGACCATGGAGCTAGTAGCGCAAATTTGAAATTCAAAGGTTGTTACTTCCATACGAAGGAGATAGCGTCTCATGAGCTACTGCGGACGCCACAATTGAAATGGAGACGGAACAATCGGCGGTTCGCGATGCGCCGGAAGCGGCTCAACCCACTTGTAATGCAAAGAGCACAGACTGCGACGATGCGCTTGTTGACAAACTGACCAAGAAGGTACCTGAATTGAATTGTAATGCGTCCTACTTTTCGCTGTTCATACAGACGGAAGTGCCGTTTGATTCTCTTCAGTTCGAAGCCTGGCGCCCGAATCGCAAAAGGCCCAAAGGGGTCGCTAACAAGGAGAACCAGTCGACGACAGTTGCTGGACCATTAGAGGTACAAGGACCGATTGATTCGTCAAAGGTTGTAGTGCGATAAAGTGCTTTGTTGATGCATTCACTGTGTTCTTTGTAGACCCATCATGTGGACGGAAGTGATTCGGAAGCGCTCGACTTCATCGCCAGCGTGTTCGCCAACGGCGCTTCTCGTTTGCGTAACCCGAAGGTGCGCGTGCGGTGCCGTTTGATGTTAGGGAAGTATACCTACTCGTAGTGATCTGCACGCGGGGCGTGGGCAAAATTCCGTCACCATTTCATCTGCTCGACCAAAATTTGTAGACGAATAGTCTGATGGGAGGGGATGGTGGTGTACTGTATCTCTGTGGGTAAACTTCACCACCGTTTTGACTATGGACTTCGTTCGGCGTTGCAGGTTCGGAAGCTTCTGTCGCACTTAGCCGACGCCAACTACGCAGTGGCCATCCACCGCGCCGTCAAGAAACTAGTCGTCAGCAGGTTAGAAGAGTAGTCTCCGAACCCAGACGACGCAAAGATACAGTTGTCGCTGCCTTCTGTTCTCAGAGTGGCGCCTTCTGTACTGGGCTACTTGGGAGAGTTCTACGTTCGTTGCTGGAAGCACGGCGACTCTGACCAGCGGAAACGTTTCGAAGACGATTGCCTGCAGGAGTTGTTCAGGCACTGCGTCACCAGTCGCTCCAAGACTCTCGCCTCCAACCTCATGAAGGTGGTGGTTGGTTGGCGCTGCGTCGTCGGCTGTGGGAACACAGCGAGACCATAGTAATGTCTTTGCAGATTCTGTCGACGTTCGCTGCGAAAAGGGACAATCCCATCGACAGAATGGTCTTCTCTCTGGCCGACCCCTTGATTTGGCGAAGCCTCGAGGTCAGCTTTGTTTGAGGAATTAACGGTTTATACAGGGTGGCTAAATTCGTAGTTCTTTCGCGTAAACCACCACCTTGCCCCTCCCCCGCCAATTTTCGGCTGTTTGCTTGGCATTGGAGACGGCGTTATTCTGTTCGTCCACCCTTGAAGTCAGAGACTCAGAGTCTTCATTCCCTCAACTCTGCCACCCGACATTTGCAGGCGCCCAACGAAGCAGTGCGACAGAACGCGGCGCTGCTGCTCTTCACCTTCTTCCCGCTGCGCCAACCCGACACGGTCAACCCGGAGGAAGCCAACGGCCTGTTCGAGCGACAACAGCAGCTGCTCATGGTCTGTTTTATCTTGAGCTGGCGCCCTGTGTGAAGCGCTGAATTTCGCCCATTGCTGTGTGTCGTCAGTGTCGCCGTCGCCCTTTTCAGAGGCTGCTGAAGGACGAGAGCGCGTCCATTCGGACGTCGGCGGTGTCGAATGTGGTCCACCTTTGCTGCGAGTACTGGGACGTTATGCCCCGACACTTCCTGAAGGCCGTCATCAAGCTGCTCATGAACGATTTGGCCTTCGACGCCGCCTCCCCGGAGATCCGCGCCGTCGTCTACAGGGTGGCTATCTACGGGGTTGCCCATTGCTTGTACATTGATTGTGCACTCGTGTTGTGGCACAGAGCCTGAGTCACCTGCTGGACTACGGGGCGACGGTGGATGTGCTGCTGAAGGTCCTGCCGCGCATCGTCCCCCTGGCAATAGGAGACAAGGCCGAGTCCGTTCGACACGCCGCCCTCTCGCTGCTGCTCAAAGTGCGCCAGATGAAGAAAGTCAAGGTGCGCCTTCCTCCTTGGGATAGTTGTGCCGTTCCTAGCGTATCTCATTGGAATACCACGAGTCGTGCGCGCGCTTGCAGTTCTGGGAGATCGCCCCACTGGGTTCGGTGCTCTCTCGACTGGCGGTGGAGCCGTCGGCGCGCATCTGCCTTCTAATAGTGAAGCTGCTGGTGGCCAGCTTCTGCCCAGTCAACAAAGGTTTTGACGAAAGGTCTAGGAGGATCCTCTCGCTCGTCACGCTCAACTACGAGGCGGCGCGCAAGTTCTGCCAACACCTGGCCAACTGCCTCAAGCCCGCTGACTCAGGTTGATTGGACTGTGTATTGGCATTGTGGCGAGTGACCGATGATGCGAAGCGAGAAAATCGCTTCTAGTTATCAGTGGAGGTGTGTGGTTGTAATGCAAGCGACTGCAGTCGGATTGGATGTTGCTTAGGGTGATTCCAGGGCTCCATGGTTGCTGTTTGCGTCTATCTAACTTTGCGCAAACCTCCCTTCGAATGGTCACACCATCAATCGCATCTTGTTCAGCGGAGCAGGTGATCGTGATGCTCTACACGGTGTACGTCTACGCTCGGGACGGCGGCGGCGAGGAAGGCGCCGCCCACGACCAGATCGACGCCGTCTCCTCCGCCGTCGGCGGCGTCATCGAGCGAGGCGAAGGCGGCGAGACGGCCGACCTGAACGGGCTGCTCGACTGCGCCGCCGTCCTCTGGATCTCCATTCAGCGAGACCTGCAGAAGGTGCGACGGGGCGCACCCAGGGTTTTACAACTCTGCTTGTAAGCAGACGCTTTGTCGCGCTGTTGTCACAGGCTGAACACGCCGCCGCTCGGGACAAACTCTACAAAGTGGCTGGAAACGTCGTCCAAACCTGCTTGAGTCGGCGCACAGACGTGAGCGTCTTGAGATAGTTGGAGTGCAAGTATCCAATAGTCCCCACCAACGCTTACTCGCGAGGGAGTGTTCAGGACGTGCGCATGGTGCGCTCCCTCTTCTACATTGGCAGTCTGCTCCCCTACACCGGAGTCAAGTACCTGGCCAAGTCGTCGCTGAAGAACCTGGACGAGGAAGCCGCCGACGAAGGTACTAACCTACTGAGAAGTACTGTAGAGAAGTATTCTGACCTGCGCCATTCCGTCGTCGTCGTCTCAGGCGAGCTGCACGAAGCGAAGCTGAAGGCCGTCTGCTCCTGGCGCTTCAAGGACCTTCTCGACGTCATCGGCGCCTGGTTCGACCAGCAGCTTGAGGAAAAACGGCCGAGCGCCGCCGCTGCCGACGGCGACGACGGCGGCTCGCCCTCCCGAAAGAAGGTCCGTCGTCGCCGAGTGGACTTCCGTCTAACGGACGCCGAGTTGGCGCTGGGCAAGAAGGAGAGGGAGGTGGAAGACCGGCTGGCGGTGGGGGCGCACTACCTCTTCTGCCTTCTCGAGGACGCCCCCTCTCGACAGCGCATCCTCTCTGACCACGCCGCCGAGCTCGGCGCACTCCTGGACAGACTAGACTCCGTCAAGGTGCTCTATGCTCACCCTTGTAGATAGATCGACGTCTGCCCCTTTTGTCAGCGGAGCAGGATCTAAATCGGCTATTGGCACCGCACTTGATATTGTATAGAGGCGCACAAGCCTGTTTCAGTCGATATTCGCGAAACGACCGATCTCGCGCATGTACACGCTCAGCGTTTAGGATCGCTTCGAGTGCATATGGTCGACTTTCATTCTGCAGCGCTCGTGCTCTCGTTGGGCCAAACGGCAGGCCGACGACGACGGAGAAGAAGCGTCAGAAGAAGAATTCCCTCTCGAGAAACTGAAGCTCTGCTTCCGTCTACAGTGGATCGTGCACACCCTTCGCTGGAGTCAGGTCAGCCCTATGTTTGTCTGCTTGTACTGAAGCTCAATATTTTGTGCTCATGGATGGTAATCGCTTTCTACTTTGTGCCCTTCATATCGCGTCTACACCTTGTTGCAGCCCCAATTCTCAACGGTCAGTCTGAACTGGCTTTGCTCAGTGGTGGAGTGGACGAGAACGGAGCTGTTTGCTTCCGCCCGCTTCGTCGCCGCTAAGAGACTGTTTCTGGACTGGGTCTTGGTGAGGCTGGGTTTGGCTTCTCTCCTTCTGGCGCTGTCATACTGTAGATTTCCCCTTCTGCTCAGTGTTTGCTGGAAGCGCTGGAGCAGGCACTCTTCGTTGGCGTCCTCCACGGCCGCCTGGTGGAGAGCTTCACGGACTTCTCTAAAGCGCTCGTTGGACTACCCTCCGGTACTACAGCCCCACAGAAATGCTCGTCTAATGAGGACGGGGTGGTCTAGAAGTCACACAATTGTGCAGAGTCGCTGGATCGGTTGCTGCTCGCTCCATCGGTGCGTGTGGCCGTGCAGCTGCTGGACGGCATGTTCCACTGGCCGAGAACGTCAAAGGGCGCAGAAGGAGAGGAAGAGGAAGGCGGCGACGCGGCTGAGCGTCCGCCGACGGCCAAAGAGCTGTGCGCCAGGGTGCGCGTCTTCCTCGACTACCTGCTGCTGCTCGTGGCCAAGACTGAAGAGAGGAGAACTACGACGTCAGACGGCGACGATGACTCTCGAACTCAGGTGGGAAGATGGTTGGTGGGCGCTCAGCATCTGAGTATTGCTCGGCTGCTTGTCGTCGTTCTTCGTCGGTCACCGACTTGTGCTTGGGCACTTTCAGGAGGGCGACCTCGCCCCATTGGGAGAGTCGGTGGCAGATCTGGCTTCGCTGCTGTGTCGGCGCTCCCCTCGCTCCATTCGGCCCACCGTTGTCAAGTCAATGGCCAGCTCCCTCTGCGTCTTCTGCCTGCGACGACTGGGAAATACGGACGCCGTGGGTGGTTGCGCTTTGGTCGGTGTAGGAAGGGGTAGTGCGTCCGACGGCTACCTACTGTTGTAGGCGCAGTTCTGTTCGCTGGTCGACGACGACGATGAGGAGGAGAGGCCGGCGCTTACCGACGGGCTGGTCGAGTTGCTTCTTGCCAAGGTGGTGCTGCAACACGCCGAGTTGAAAGAGTGAGTGGGCTCTGGAGGTGTCTCCTTCTCAAACGCGCTGAAAGGAATCGCCGTTCTTCCTTCCCCAGCGGCTTCCTGGGCTGCCTCTCTGGTCTGGTGTCGGTGTCAACGGACGTGCCCTACCTTTGGGGCGAGTCGCGCCGGAAGGGCCTCCTGCACTTGGGCGCAGCCTTGCTTCTGGCCAACCGATGCTGCCGTTCCCCAGGTGCTTCCTATGTGTAGATGCCTAATCTCGCGCCACTGCTTTATCAGGGTGCCTCCCAATTGTTACAGAGGCGAAGTCGACGCTGGCGCCCGTCTTTCTGGGTCGCCTGCGCCAGCTGAAGGGTCGGGTCGACGAGCTGTCCTCTTCGTCGTCGGTGGGCAACGGCGAGGAATCGGCCGATGTGACCACAGCCTCCTCTCCCGCAATGGAATTGTTGGCCGCTGTTGAAAAGCTTGTCGCTTCGCTCTCGCCCTCTTGTTGATTCTTCTCTCCTCTACGTAATCATTAGCCTGTGGCACTTCTTCCTTCGCAGCGAGATTGTTGGCATTGAAAGCCCATTTGCGCATTGTGTAGAGCTGTTATCTCACTAGGTATGTAGGTGCTCACGTCTGTAAGCTTTCAAAAGTGTACATGGTTCCTCTCGCGCGCCATGCTGATGTGAATCGAACTACAGCGAATGCATTATGGGCGTCGTCGTCGACGTCGTTCTCAGACTGTCACCTATGTTGAGTTAAGGCGATTGCCATTTATTGCCGGCAGTCACCGCGCGGAGGCTGCATGAGCGCGCTTGTGTTGCAGTTAGAACAACCTCGTCAGTCTGCACTTAGCTCAGTATGACACGGGTCAAGCGAGAGCTTTCGCCTGATGAGGCTGGCACGGGCGCGAGAAGCGCCAAACGGCGGCGCTGCGACAACTGCGCGCTGTGCGGCTCCTCGGTCGGAGTGGTGCCTTCACGACACGTCTGGACCCGTCACCTAAGGAAGAGGGTCTTTGCGTGCCCAAAGTGCGAATTCGCCTCCGACTGGCCCACGCACGTCAGGAGGCACGTGCGCTCGGTCCATTCCACAGAAGCGACGCTGCTCGACAGCCGTCCGCAGTTCTGGGGCGAGTTCGAACGGACGTACATCGACTGCTTCGGAACGCCTCCAGTGAATCGAGCGAAGGTATATGCCTACGTGTGCTGTACGTATGGTTGACTATCTGGTTTGGGATTACGGTATTGCTGGTGTCTGACTGTCGCTCGATTATAGAAAGTGGTCGACGTGAACAACAATGTTCCGCTTGTGGTCGTGAAGCAAGAAGAGCCCGAAGATGTGCTGGAGCAGAGGAAGACGGCTTCCAAGAAACGGGTATTCTTACTTCCAAGGGTTGTTTTTGAAAGTGTGTAGTCAAGTATCAGGTTCAGCTGCGACGATGCCGCCTCTGTGGGGCGAAGAGAAGCGCAGGCTACATGAGGGCGCACGTCTGGAGTCAGCATGTGGAGCAGCGCTCCTACGCCTGCTGCTTCTGCAGCTACCGGGGGAGGCGCAAGTGCGACGCCAGCAAGCACTCCCTCCGCGAGCACGGCGTCCGCCTCTTCCACGACAACTCGCATCTCCACTTGGGCGCTCTCGACCAAATGATGGCCGTTTGCTTCCCGGACAACGACGACTACAACGACGAAGCACCTGCCGATGCGCCCTCTAACGAGCAGGGCGCCAGTGGCGACGGCGACGACCTCCAGGAGCCTCTGGTGGAGAAGGAAGGAGAGAAGTGGTGGGACTGGGCGCCGTCTCCTTCTCCGACGGTCGTCGTCCGCAGCCTGCCCTCGGCCGCCGCTCGACGCGACCTGGCCCTCTGTCTGGGCCCTCTCTCCATCCTGGAACACATCGACACTGTTTTCGCCGACCTCTTGCCCCTTCGCCTCTCGCCCTAGCTGATCATGTGACCGCCCGGACTACTCGCTAGAAAACGACAACGAAAAGTTTGCACCATTGCTTTATTGCGCGAGCAGCTTTGTTTCCGTAAGTCGATACGGTAGTGGCGAAGCTGGTTCCTAGTTTGTTTGGTAACTCTGAAGTTCGTCAGATCTGCGAAATCGTGAACCTCCTAAATACCTGCCGTTTGTTGGTATAGCCTAACCGTTTCTCTGTTGCCTGTTTGTCACAAATCTGTGGATATTCAATATTTAACAGTTACCGATTCATACAAAACTTCCTTCGGTTCAGTAAGTATGTACTGCAGGGCAACGGTGCTTTGTGTTAGGTCTTGCTTGACTGTGGTTTTCGTTTGTCCTTGAAGGAAAGAGGCTGGTTATCACGAAATGCGGCATTGAACATTCTATTGTACGTACATGCGGATGGAATTTGAGTTACATCGGACATCGATGCGATCGAGGAATTCGTATGCTACTATCAATGGAACCTACACGTTTAATGATTCCTTGGATGCCGCCTTAGTGTATTTGGAAAACCGTAGTCGTGACCAACGACACTCGAAGTTTGCAAAGTAAGAAAGTTTGATAACGGTTTCTAATTATCGAAGAAGAAGAAGAGGAAAAGGCCGAAGAAAGAAGAATGTCCTCGACCGACCTGCTCGTCAGCACGCCGCCGTTGTCGTCGTCCAGCGAGCAAGCCGAGACGACGCAGTACGACTACCTCTCGCCTTCCTCCGGCACGCGGGGCACCTTCCACATGAAGACGACGACGACCACGACGACGACGACCGCCTCGACAGCCTGGCAGGAAGAGTCGGTGGACGAGCAGTTGCTCTGCAGCACGCCGCCCAGTCACTACCTGGCCTCGGAGGTCGAAGAAGCGGCCACGACCCCCTCCTGCTGCCGGCGCTGCCATGGACCGCTGACGACGAAGACTGCGACGGTTCCGAAGACTGCGCTGGCGCCGCCACTGCTGCCCTACCAGCCGAGACTTCTTCACGGGAATCGCTTCCTGTTGGAGCTGGGCGACGGCATGCTGGTCGAGGTGCCCCCTATCTGGGCCCCCTACAACAGGCGACAGCCCGTCGGCCGACGAATCCCACCGAAGCACCACCGAGAGATGCGACAGGCGGCCATGGGGAAGGTGGAAAGCTTCAGAGAGCGCTTCCTCCCTTCCGAACAAGAAGACGACGACGAAGAGACCGAATACGACGACTTGGAAGAAGACGCGACGACGCCGTCGACTCCCGTCAGCCCTCAGAAGACGCCGACCGAGAGCCGCCGCGCCGAAGAGGAAGAGGAACGGGCGCTCAACTCGCTCAGAGAGACGAACCGATACCACGGCCTGCTGTCGCCGCTGGAAGCCGACCGCCTGGTGTCCAAGCGAACCGACTTCGCGTTCTACCACAGACGGCCGGGAGGTGACAAAGCGGAAGAAGAAAGCAGCAGTGACAGCGAGGACGACGGCAAGGAACAGAAGCGACAAAGGCAGCCGGACCAGCGAGGAGCGCCGCTGCAGGTCGCCTACCGAAGCAGCGCCGGCGACTGCTACCATCTGGCGGTGGAACGACTGCGGCCCCACGACGGCCTCCCGCTCTACTTCGTTCGGCGTTAATCTTTGTCTGAGATTGCTTTCTCTGCAGGATGATCAAGAGGCGCCCTCTCACTTCAGGTCAATTGCGGCAAGGGTCCAGTGGGCGTGCCGGCCTTCGCCAGTCTGCGCCGCCTGATCGACCACCACGAGAGATACGGCTTCCTCCGCCCCCTCTGGGCCATGCACCGTCGACACAGCGGCCACGCCGACCGTCTCGACTGCGACTGCCACGTCGTCGAGGTCGACGTCTTCCCCTGGTGGCACCTACTCACCGGCGGCCGCCACTACCTGCGCAACGCCATCGTCAACGCTAACCCCACTGACGGCGCCGCTGCCGACGACGGCGACAAGGACATCGACTCGGAAGAAGAAAACGACCTGCTGTGATCCCATGATCCAAAAGTGATCAGTCGCAGTTTCGTGCTCGCCTCATGCGCTCCCCTCTCATGCCAATCACGACGCCGTCGACTCATGATTGACTGACGAGATAAACGGTGTGTCGGGTAGGCCGGGTAGTGCTGTACATAGTACTCCGGTAGGTAAATACGAAGAAGACTGCTACGAACATGGTAACAATAGGTAACAGTGTATCCATAGCCAAGGCAAGCAGCAACAAAACAATGAAAATCTATTGGTTGCAAGCAAAACTGTATGAGATACTGGCCATGATGACTCGAAGTCCAGGGTCGCTTCTTGAAACAGCTAGCTATGAAGCAGATGTGCTCGGGCATACATATAAATCGGCTCGTACTTGTATCCTAGTTGTCTTGGGCAGACAGTTCGTGACTTCACGATTGCTCTAGAGTACTTTACGGAAAATATATTTAGTCTTCTTACGGTATTTGTCGACCCTTGTCTCTTTTATGCACTGTTTCAGACGTGAATCACGAATTCGGCGGGTCTTCTTAGCTCAATTGTGGTGGCTGATGAGATTTCAGCTTCGTATAAGAGTAACCGCTCTTGTCTTGGAAAGGTTTGGCTCATAGACAGAGAGGATGATTCTGCTGGAGTGCCAGAGTCGCATGGTGGCGGACGTTTTGGAGCAGAAGTTCGCCGCCGCCGTCGCTGGGTTAGTCCTTTGCTGTAGTGTTTGTTGTTGTCTGCTCTTCGCGGCGGAAGATCGATCTCTGCCTGCATCGAGTTCAGAGCCAAGCCGGAAGGAATCAACACAACGTTCGCCGACTTCGATGGAGTACTGTACCACGTGTCGAACTCTCCGGACAAAAACAAACTGATGGTTTATAGCTAGCAACCGATTTCTTGTTGACATTTGTGTTTCTGTGACGATTTCCGTTGCAGGTGAGCATCTCGCTGAAGTTCTATGCCGACCTCCAGCAGCACGGCGCAGACCAGGTAGCGCGCGTTGCTTGCCTTCTTGTGTTTCTACGCATTGTTGACCTTGAAGCAGCTCTGCTGTAGCTGCAGGCTGCAGCAGCCTACTTACAGGCAGAAGTAGGCGGTCGACGGTTGTGGCGTTCGTTTCAGCTGCTGCGTCGCGAGTACGGCGCCTATCTGCAGTCGCAGGCGGAGAAGAACTACAGCGTGTCGCTGGTCTACGACCTGAGTCAGTTGCCCAAGGGCGAGGAGGAGCGGCGGCGCCTAATCGAGAGCGCCTCTCGACTCAAGCGCAACTGCTTCGCCTCCGTCTTCGAGAAGTACTTCGACCTGCAGGAGAAGGGCGAGGGACAGCCGCACACGCGCGCCGTCATCCACTACCGCGACGACGAGACACTGTTCGTCCTATTGTGCATGAATGTCGCCCGCACTCCTACCATTTACATCACCGATTTAGGATCTGATGTGGCCGCTGTATGTACTGTACGTTCGCAGTAGATGTCCGGATTACAGTATGCAGGCTCAGTCAAGCAGTGAGGCACTTTCCAATTTAGTATTCTCGCTAGGTTCACATCCCCTCAACATGGGCTTGCTCAATATGGTGTCTTTGCTTGCAGTTACATCGAGGCGAAGGCTGACCGCGTGACGGTGATCTTCAGCACCGTGTTCAAGGACCCCGACGACGTCGTCATCGGCAAGGTCTTCCTTCAGGTGAGGACGCGCGGGCAGAAGCGCGCTTAGCAGACGCTTCGACACGGCGCACCTCACCTCCCCTTTCCTCTCTGGCAGGAGTTCCGCGAGGGTCGCAAGGCGTCGCAGACGTCGCCCCAGGTGCTCTACTCGGTTGGGGAGCCGCCCATGGAGCTGAGAGGGACCGACGCCCGAGTGGGCGACAACATCGGCTACATCACTTTCGGTTGGTGGAAGCATGCGCGCTTCCCTGAAGCGAGATGTGTGCTCGGTATTCCTTCCGTGTTCAGTGCTCTTCCCCCGGCACACGAACAAGAAGGTGCGCGACAACACCATCGACCTGATCCACACGCTGAGGGACTATCTCCACTACCATATCAAATGCTCCAAGGTACAATTATCGATGACCCGTCCACTACTGTCGCCGTGGCTTCCTTCCGACGTTTTTCCTTTTGTCTCAGGCGTACATCCACTCTCGAATGCGGGCCAAGACGAGCGAGTTCCTCAAGGTGCTCAACAGGGCCCGACCCGAGGTCAAGGTCGAGAAGAAGACCATCACGTACGCACGCGTCGCCTTGCATTGCATTGCCTTGTCTTGCTGCTGTACCTTACACGCTCCCAACCGGAGCTACGTTTACCGTACCCTTTGATACGCCCATCTATATAGTTCTGACTTTGTCTACAGCTTAACGTAACCTGTTAACAATATTAGAATAATTAACCTGTTCACAATGACAAAAATTAACTATCCTTCGCCAGTTTTGCACTACTGTGATTACCATAAGGCGTTGCAGACCTGCCCTGCGCTCAAATTTAGCGGCTGTCATTGTAGCTGCTGTCATTGTCAGCATGAGCACTTTAGTAATCGTTTAATCCAAGGTATGGTATACTGTAGTCAGTATTCACGTGTAGACAATACTATTGGAGACGGGATACGGGGCGCTCGCATTCTGGGCACTTGAGTGGTTCTCTGTCTCTATTCAGGGGCCGCAGTTTTATGACGTCGTGAAAGTGGTAGCTGACGAGCAGCGGGGCCGCCGTCCGTCGTCGTTGTTGCTGAGGAAAGCTGCCTTCTGCCCTGAATTCGTCTCACCACTGTGCTGAGGCCTGTTTCGATAGCCTGCCCTCTTTCGGCCGCTGCTTTATTTGCCTACATAGTGATTCCGTCGTCGTCCTTGTTTGGTGTCAACACGCGTATATGCATCGGCAATAGACTGGCCTATGTTTTTCGAATCGTCCTCTGGATGCTTGAGTGGCAAGTTGCGCCTACAAAATGTAGCGGGGAACGAGAGAGAGAGAGAGAGAGACGTACGTATACATTGAGCGCGGCGCCTCCAGGGAGATAATTTCTGGCCGGTCCGGCGCGCCCCGACCATCTAGCGGGCAATTTGTTTCGTCGGCGCCGTGTCAGTCCCTCATCTACCTGGCTGGGTGGCCGGACGGCGGACGAGCAGCTGCTTTCCAGAGTCGCATAGGTAGGTAGCGGCATGAGACGGGCGGCGACGCAAACGGTTGATGAAAACGCGGCCTCCATTTCCTCCCTCGTTCTCTCTCTTTCGGTCTAGTCTGTCGACAATGACTTGAAGGGGATGGAGGAGAGACGAACTACAGGCGTATAGAGGGCAGACGAGGGTCGGCGGCGCTTCCCAATTCAGTAATACCTTGTCCGGGGGTCCCCCGGGACCGCAGAGATGCGGCACAACGGAAGTGGGTGGAAGTACGATTGGAGCCTTCCGCCGGCGGTTGTTGAACCCCGGCTGTTTTTTGGCCGGCACGAATTTTATCGACTGGCCAAGGACCTCGCGAGAAGAGGCCTTCAGCCCACTAAGCCGTCTTCTACTCTCGCTTCCCACGACTACGCGCGGACACGGGCTGTCGTCGTCTGCGGCGGCGGAATTTTTATCAGCCCTGGTTTGCCGGTCTAGTTCGTTGACCGGCGCCGTGCCGTGCGTGACACAGTTCGCAGTGGCCGCCGCTTTTCTTCCCGTTTTCGTGGGCTGCTGGCCACGCAGTGAAGCTCTCTCTCTCTCTCTCTCTCTTTCCCCATGGCCGGGATCGCAGTCGACAATTGGCGCTGCCTCCGCGGGCCGACTTCGTTTTCTTCCCTTCGTGCGGCCACCGACCGGGCCCCTTCGTCTCACGCTTCCCTGAACGGCCGCTCGACCGACGACAGCGCTGCTTTGCTTGCTCCTCCCCCCATTTCACCCACCGCGTCTTGGCCGCTTTTCCTCAATGGAATATTCGTTGCGGCTCGTCGGCGCAATTGGAACCGGCCAAGCCGACGAGGGAAGAGTGAACCAATGAGGGACCATGCCTGCTCCACCCTCCCCTTCCCCCCATATCTCCAGTCGTCTTCGTTTGTACCGCTTCCTGCTTCGTCAGACTGGCTGGTTCGATTGCGCTGTCTCTATGGCTCAACCCTCAGGGCCGCCCTCATGTCCTGTCATCGGCCATTAGCCGTCGCCTTTGTTTGCAACAATTAGGCGCGTTGAACGAGCTGCCCAGAAGAGAACAATCGCTCCACTTGTGACCCTGTGAATCTGGCCACCGTAACCGGCAGTATTCTTCACTTCATCTGTAAGCATCTGTCAGCATTAGCGCGCCATGTTTTCGATGAGAAGCGGCGGCGTTATAGTAGTGCCTGGAAAAGAATCCGACAACCGAACTGAACAGTGACGGGCGGCGCCCCTTTCCTTCCTTCCATAAACGGAAGCGGCGCGCATTTTCTCACTTCCGTCGGCGCTATTCAGGGCCGCGGGACAACGGCCGCTACCTACTACCTACTGATGGGTTAGTGGGCGACGCCGACGGTGGCCGCTGCTGGCGTCGTCGACGGTCGACCGGTGGGGCGGACGAACGGACGGGCCGCTTCTACGTTTGCCCCGGGGCCATCAAGTCCGTCCGCCCCGTCGTAGTAGCTGAGCTACGAGGAGAGTGCCCCGCCTCCATCGTGCATGCTGCGCTGCTGGCATAGTTCCACCTCACTCCCGTTGCCGCCGCCCACTTCCTTTGCCTTGGCTCTCTTCCGCACGCTTCCCTCTACCCCCCTTTCCCTTCTGTTGTCCTCATTTTACCGCACCATACTTGCGCCTTGTGCCCCGCTCTCCATTTTCGCCCCCCCCCCCCCCCCCCCCTCTCCGGCCGCGCGTCGCCTCAGCGCTCTCGCTTTGCTCTTTAGCAAGCGACTGGTTCAGAGCTTGCGCTGTCTGTCCAGTCGTCGTCACAGCGATAGGGCTCGTTGTGGCGCTAACTATTCATTCGACTGCCTTTTCCGCCTTATACGCGGCGGAGAGCGGCGGCCTTTCAAGCCCCTACCGAACTGGAAGTAGACAATCAACTCAACTCCCCGGCCACATTTCCCTCTCCCTCACTCAGTCTCACTCCTCTCTTCTTTCATTCGCTGCACCCTCCCCCCCCCCCCCCCCCCCCCCCTTCCTCCCTCCATCGCTCGGTGCAGCTGGCTGGCTGTGCAACAAATCGCCCCTTTGCGGTACAATTTGCGGCGCGCCCAACGCCCTAATCAAACCCAACCGGCGGAAAATACATAGGGGCGCAACGAGTTCGCCAACCCAGAAAGCGCGGCTCGTTTGGTAAGTTCCGCCGGATGATTCAGTTATCGTAACTTCA
Source organism: Linhomoeus sp. GSCO2_2 (assembly GCA_030248115.1). Taxonomy (NCBI): domain Eukaryota; kingdom Metazoa; phylum Nematoda; class Chromadorea; order Monhysterida; family Linhomoeidae; genus Linhomoeus; species Linhomoeus sp. GSCO2_2. The sequence goes on from JASAMZ010010452.1 coordinate 46,603, forward strand.
TCGCCGTCGAGTAATTACGGTCCGACCGGCCGGCCGGCCTTGCTTGAAATCCTACGGCGTACATGTTGGCAACCAGAGGCGCGTTACGTTGTCTTCTTTCAATTCATTGAATACAGTCTATGGAGCATTGAGCCTTTTCAAGCTGTGAAGGCCGTTGTATATTTACCTGATTGTATGTATAATAGCCGGCCGGCTGTGCACTTCCCAGGCTTCCGGGGGCAGCAATGAGATGATTAGGCGGAAGTGAAAGGAGCGCGCACGCAAGTGGGCGAAGGCAACGGCGGCGCGCGGCATGGGCTGCAGTCTTGAACGCTGGATCGCCAGGACAGCAACGGCGGCACTTGTTGCGACCGGTCCCTCTTCGCTCGTCGTCGCAGCGATGAGCCTCGAGAACCGACGCATTGTCGACTCTATCGCCAGGTTCACGGGCGACTTCTACGAGGTAATAACGACTGGTGAATGGAACAGGCGCCATCCGGATAATTTCATTAGAAGCAGGCGTTACCTACGCTTTGTCAGACGCGCCGTCACGTCGCCTACATCAAGAGCACCATCGACGGCCTGTGGGGCCTGACGTTCACGATTCTGCTGCTGTTGACGCTGCTGCTGGGCGCCCTCTTCCTGGCCGTCTGCGTCTACGGCTGCCGACTGCTGCAGGCGCGACAGAGGGGCGCCAACCACCGCTTCCCCGGCAGCGCCTCCTCTGGCGCCGTCACGACCGGCGGCGGCGGCAGCGGCTCCAGACAAGGGAGAACGCCCTCCACTGCCGCTCCGCGGAAACCCATCGAGATATGAGCTCCATTCGTGGTCCACTACTACAACAACTCGCCTTCGTCAACGAGACAGCCCTGTGGAAGAGGCAGCGATAATGGCAGTTAGGTAGACGGCGACCTCTTCTGAAGAAGGACGCTGAATGCTCACTTATGGACACTTCTCAGCAGCTCTTTTGTGCTAAGCAATTAGAGTAGCAACCGCCACAACTTCGACCGCCCTAGCGCTAGGTCGACAGGAATCATTGCGGCTGTCGTCTTTTCTCAACCTGATGTTCCCGCTGTTGTGTATAGACGGGTTAGTCGTACTCCACGTCAGTGTGGCTGCTGTGAAGCAGCATAGGAACTGAGCCGCGTAAGCGACGGTGCCCGGTTTAGTTGGTACTCATAACTGTCTCTCAATCTCTTTCTCCCTTGTGTCGTGTGCTTTGCGTAGGGTTACTGCAGAAGTTGTTTGCGGTAGACGTATGTACTGTAGGCATTGACGATCACTGCCACTACGAATTTGTTCTCGAGGATCGACTCCCCAATGCAGCGCCACTCCGTTTACAGCCGTTTCTATTCGTGAATCAGAAAGAGATCATTTCCAATCAGCACCAATTTCTCTGTTTCTGCGGAAGAAAGCGAAATACTCACCCCATCGAGCAAACAACTTCCTCTTACTTACGGCCATGCACTAAACACTAATGTAGATGCGCTCAGACACCCAATCAATCCTCCCTGGTCGACGCCTGTGTCACGAGAACGAGCAAACGAATGTCGAAAAACGAAAGGACGCCAAGGGAACGAACAAGAACAAAAGTCGTCGCAAGGAAGGCGTTGTCGCGTCAACGGGGAAAGTATTCTGTCTACCTAAGTGTCGCAGCTGAGCAAGCGGTCGATCTCCGTTGGGTCTTCCTGAGCGCAAGCAGGAGGCTTGGCGTCTTCGCCTTCTTCCGAATTCGAGGGGGGCAGCGAAACGTCGAGGCCGATCAAGTCGTCGGCCGATTCAGCCAGCGGCGGCGGCTGCTCCGACTCTTCTTCGTTTTCTTCCGTTGAGGGAGTGCCGCCCGCTCCCTGGGCCAACGTCGCGCGTCGCTGACGGAAGCGCCACGCGTAGTGGAAGCCGCCGCGACTGGCGAAGAAGCGCTCCCGCTGTCGGTCCACCTGCAGCGCAGCCAAGACCCCATACAACCTTCGAGTAGACGAAGCGCGCCAATAGCTGTTACTGTACTAACTACTGTAAGTAGGTATGAATGTCTGACATGCGCACAGTTGCATCGAAGAGCGAGCGAGGCACCTGGAAGAGATCCTGTCGCGAGTTGAGCTGCTTCTCGACCACTCTGTGCAGGACGTCCCCAGAAACCTCCGACGGCACGGTTGTGGGATCGGCGGAAGGCCTCGGCTGTTCAGTCGACACATCGCAAGACAGCTGCTTCTTGTAGGCCTGCAATGCACTTCGGTCTACCGTATGCTGGCAATACATTGGCAGAAGGGGAAGGGGCGAGACGCACGCAGACGACGTCGGCGATGTCTTCGAGGAAGAGGGGGCCGACGGCCAGTTGCGTCTGATGGAGGACGCCGGCGAACATGTAGCTGGCCTTGCCCTCGTAGTCGTGCTCCCTCGCCTTGCGCACGTCCGGCCGAATCTGCTGCCGACGACGACGACGCTGCTCGCGCGCCGCTCTCACCACCGCCTGATCCGTCGCCGTGGCGAAGCGCCTGGGCACCGGCGCCGCCACCACAGCAACAGAGTCGTCGGCAGCACGGCTGACTGCCGCAGCTGCGCCACTTGCCCTTTGGTTGGTGTTCAGCGTGTGCTGGAATGCGAAAGATCAGAGGCAATCCACACAGATGATCGTCCCAAATCAGATAGCGACCGCCAACCATGATCATTCGATTCGCCGCCGGCATGTCCAACTGCATCTGAGCGCGCGACGACACTGTGGCGGTCCCGTAGCCTGCGGGAACGGCCGTTCCCGGCCTGGGCGGTTGCGCGCTGGTTAGAAGCCGACTTCCACTCTCTCGGACAGCTGTCGAGAGGTCCGGTCGTTCCCGAGGGCTCTCCGAAGAAGGCGAGCCGAAGCTGCGCCGTCGCGGGAACAACGGAGGATCAGAGTCGGCCACTCTGAAGTGGAAGAAGGCTGGACTACGGCAGAAGCGACGCAGCGCCAACCGATGAGCGCACCTGCTGGCTTGCGTCGCGGCGATAATGGATCTGGGCAACTGGCCCTCTCTTTCTGTCGTGGTTGGTTGGCGCGTCGCCGCGACGGGCTGCTGCTGCTGCGACATCAGGGAAGCCAGCAGCTCGTTGATCCGCTCGCTGACGACTCGGTAGGTCTGCGCCTCGTAGTCCGACCGCGACCAGGGCTGACCATGGAACTCTGAAAGAAGAGGAACCGATCACGCAAAGAAACGGGACATAAAGGGACGCGAGCGCGCCCTACCAACCAGTCAGGCGGATCAGATGGAAGGGCTCGATGCCGTCTCTCTCGTGTCGAAGGAGCGTGGTGCGCTCTACGACTGCCGACATCTCCGCGAGAAGTGCGTCCAGACTGCTCGCCTGACACAACTGGGCGAAGACCCTTTGGAGAGACGAATTGCCGCTGCACCGACGGGAGATGGCCGACATCAGCTCTGAACAACACGCACGTAATCAGCCGCTGTTACAGTATGACTCAAGTTGGCGCACACTACATTCTAGGCGGCAAAAACGTTGGCAGACACGCCAATAGAACAGCGACCTGTGCTTAGTCTCGCCAACAAATCTACAGGAGGCCTAGCAACTATTCGGTGTTCTGTACTCCAAGGCAGGAAAGCAGCCCGACTATATACGGGCCTGTATCCAGGCCAAGGAGCAAGAGGCTACTGTACGTCGACGTTGGAACGAAGCTGCGCACAGTGGACGCATCAGCTTGTTACGAGATCGACAATGGACAAGTTGTCCGCCCAACAACTGAAAATCCGCTGCCGAAGTAGCAACATATTCATCGAGCGAAAGAGAAGCGACTCACCGTATAGGACGTCTTTTCGAACTCCCCCGGGGAAATTCTTCAGGACGAGACGCAGAGCGATCTTCGCTTGGGACTGCGCAGTCTGACCGCCTGTCGAAGACAGTGATGGCGGCGCGAGTGACGCACCCGCTGCCCTCGAGCTCTGAGGTGCGGAGCAGAAGCTAGGATAGTCCGACGACGGGTGTAACAAAAGGCGCGCTACTAAAGGCCACCTGGGTAGTCGAAGCGGAAGGCGCACACGATTTGCTGGGAACGGCGATTCGGAAGTTGCCGCCGCCGCCGGCAGTCGAGCCAGGCGGCCGCCGAGCCGACGGCGCCGCCGCCGCGACAGTCCTCTGCTGCATAGCTGGGGGAAGGAGGTTCGGGGGACGAGCAGACTTGGAACTCTGCGCCTGTGCCGTCGCCAAGGCGGAAGCCAGAGGAGCGACGGCGGCCCGAGCGGCTAGAGGTCGGGGCGATTCTTCCACCGGAACACTCACAACGTTGGGGGCGCTCGCCGGCTGCTGTAGCTGGCTCTCCCTCCGAGACGACTGTCGCCTGGAGAAGAGAGCGCGACAAATGGGTATCAAGGCAGCAACCAGAGCAGAGGAAGAACTCGAGCACACCGTCGAGTAGCCTGCGCCGCTTCGTAGCGGGATTTCAGTCCGGCGGCTTCGAGAATGGAGTCAGAGATGTCGACGTCGATGTCGAGCTTCGGATAGGCCACCGAGTGAACGGGCGAGCGCTGAAAACATACAGCTGCGTAATTCCCCTATCAGCAGCTGTTCGGAGACATCGAATCAATGGACCTTTTCGACGATGAAGATGTCGGCGAAGGCTTGGGAGAAGTGGCGAACAAACTCTTCTGGAGGGGCGACGCCGAACTTGAGCTGCAGAGCTTCGCGCAGCTCCAACTCCACCACGAAGCCGTCCAGGGGAAAGTGGCGCACGCCAATGTAGTAGATCTGCACTACTCAAACGTCATGTAGAGAAAGAGAGTGGGGAGAGTGCGAAGCGTCCAACCTTGCGCCGCAGTTCGTCCGGCGGGACGGGGCACTTGAGGCGCTCCAGGTGCTCTCTGAAAACGGCGGCCATTGGGGGCAGCTCGAAGCTCTCCACCATGTCGCTCTCCTCCTCCAGTCTGTCCGTCTCGTCCGCCGGAATCACCATCGAGTTGCGAATTCGCGCCTGCGCCGCCTTCGTCAGTCGCTGCAACACGGGACGGCGGTCAATGAGCATCGATAGCCTCACTTTTGTCAACCGAGAGGAGAGAGCGCCAATAAGTCAGCCAACCGAGAAGCTGCTGAAGGGCTTGAGCTGGTGACTGGGCTTCGGCTGTAGGCGCAACTGGACGCGCGCCCTTCCCGCTGCGTCGTACCACATGTTGACCCACTCCTGAAGAAGCGAGGCGGAAGCTTCCGGTCGCCCAACCCCAGTCGTCAAAGTGTCGCGTGGTGGCGCCACACCTGCGTCATGGCCGGCAACTGATGCTGATACTTGTCCAGTCCCAACTCAGACCAGAACTCCGAGATGAAGGCAGTGCCGAAGTGGTGGCCCCACAGTCCCGAGATCGTGTCGATCGCCACCCAGCCGTCCGGCGCCGATGCGTATCTGGAAAGCGCTGCGCTTCGCCATAAGCTCAACACAGTAGATGCAAAACAAGGCACAACGGACCTCTTGAGCAGACTGTAGAACTTCTGCCAAAACGCCCGTCCTCGGTTGGTCACCAGCTGTCTCGCAGCCTGAAGACCGTCCACATTATAGCATTCATATGGAAGTGGTGTAAGACACTAGCGACCGCTCGCTTACGTCTTGATGCATGTATTTCTTGGCTTCGGCCGAAAACTGCGGAGGCTCGACCAGGATCAGACTTTTCGCATCGCCGTTTCCTCCGTCCTGGAGCGATTGCGAAGAACCGGCTTGGGCCAAATCTTCTGGCGACGCTGTTTCTGCCGACGACGAGGCAGCAACCATCTCAGCCGGTTCCTCTAACAAACGACGGAAAATCGACACTGACTATACACACGAACGAATAAACGAACACGAAACTGCAGACTTGGCAATTATACCTTCTCTTCTCTGTCTCATCCGTCGCTCCGGCGCCCCAGCCGTCGAAGCAGCAGCGGTCCTCGGTAGAACGCTCTGAGTAGCGGACATTGGCGGGGCCCTCTCGGTTGCTGAAGGGAGCACTTGCTGATCCACCGGCGGCTGCGCGTCCGAGTCTTCGACGCGGAACACGGAGGCAGGTTGGAACTCGGGCAACAGTTCGTCCGACTCTGCAACCAATGACCGGCTAGAGTTCAATAGTTGGCTGCCTTCACAAAGAGGGGCCAATCACTAAACGAGTGGCTTCAAAGAGCGCGGCGCGCCCACCTCTGGGAGTGGCGAGGCAGGGGACGGTTCCTCCGAGGCGGGTGGGCGCCTTCCGTGACCTGGTCTGACTGACCACCGTTGCCAGGTGCTGGTCCCTGCGATTGCGCTTCAGGATGACGATCTGGTCTTCGGCTGAAGGGGCCCGACCTTCTCCGGGACAACCCTCGCGTATCAGGCCCGTGTCTGGGTCCACGTCGCTGGCGCGCTGCCCGCCCAGTTCCTACACAAGATGGCAGGCAGGTCGAAGATCCAATAAGAGCGCGCTGTACGCACGGAAGCGCGGTAGGGCCTGGCTACAGTATTGTCTAGATATGAAGCGGGTACTGATAACTGATCCCAGTTCAATCGTCGCTATTTCTTACGCATTTCAGACTTGTTTATGCCAGTTTGCGGGTAGACAGAGAGAGACCTGCTCGGCGACGTCGCGGGGAAGAATGACGACGTGGTCGCTCATTTGGTCCACCATTGACAGTACATCGGTGAAGCCATATAACTTGAAGGGCAGTGGGTGCTGCATCATGTCTCTGCAACAAGAGACAATCGTCATGATCAGTTCCGAGGTCAGTGGCGATTGGAAAAGAACCAGTGACAAAGAAGAGATAATGTACGAAATACGCCAAATAAACACACAGCTCAAGATAAATCAATCGAGTCTCGTATAAGAGGGGGGGGGGGGGGGGGTGGGTGTGGGCATCACCCGTATCAGGGAGACTTCCAGAACAAAAAACAAACTGCCCAAGCGGGGACTGCAGACAACGCAACGTGAGAGAAGACCAACAGAAGCGGACCTGAAGGCGCAACCAATTTCCGAGAGGGGGACGCCACCGGGAACACTGGCTACGATGGCGCGAACGGAGTTGCAAAGATTCTCCCACGACCTCCACTCTTCGTCCATCGACCCCATTCTGGACAAAGTTTGTTGCCTGTTCTTCTTCTGGCTGTTTATTCCTAGCTCAGCTCAAACAACGCTAGTGCTGCTAATAGACTTCAATTGACAATTCAGTTTATGATTCCGATCATACGCAAGGAAGAATTCGCTCCAACATTTCGAACAAATACCAAAAATAAACCCAACCTCCTCAGCGAATGGCGTTGCATCGCAAAGCTCACTGGATTATTAGCTAACAGCATCTGCTACAGTATTTTCAGACGAGGTGGTGAAAACGAAGAAACTCGCGCCCCGAAGCCTTCTACTAAACGGCTTGAAATTACTCATTCGTCTTTCAAGTCATAAATTGCGCGTTTGAACTTGTAGAACAGTTTCGAATGTTCTTCCAACGTGAAGCAGGCGATTCGGTATTGCTTTGCTTAGATTTGGATCTTGGCACATAGTTCTGCCGACTCTTTCAAAAATCCACCAATCACAGGTTATGGCGTACCGTAATTCAAATTCAAATTCTTGTACGAAAGCTTGTTATTGGTTGATTTGAATGACGGTAGGCGAGTTTCATGCACGTCTACAGACTACAACACATTCAACCTTTGTGCGTGCGCGCAGGTTTGAAAGTTGAACTTGTTTCGATTCGGTCGTTCAGCAATCTGCCCGTGGAATAAGCGCGACTTGCGGCGCGAGTTTCTTCACTGGGAATGGGATGGATCGTGATCGGCGCCGCTTGTATCCGAAGATTGTTCTATGGACGCCATCTGCCCTCATTGGTCGGCGCTCTGGTCTTCGTCTGGGCCATCGTCGTGGTCACTTCTGTTGTGCTGATGCAACAGCAACCGGCGTCTCACATGAGGGATCGTGTTGTCGACGACGGTAGCGCAGACATTCGCAGCCCACTGTGGCGAGATCCCAAGCCGAAACAGTTTGCGAAGAGGCTTCGCGATAGAAGACGTGACAGATTATCGCATGGCGATAGCAAGACACCTGGCGACTGGCCGGATGGAATTGGAAACGATCTCAAACAACTGACAAATTTGGGACGAGCTGCATTTACTGTTACGAGAACGCCCATGACGACTCCAGTGCCATTTGTCGAGAAAGAAGGCCAAAAAGTTGATCTCGACCAAGTAGGCCTGATTCGCAGTGACGCTGAACAGAAGCTGCGCGACGATGCCTACCAGTCTTACGCCTTCAATGGACTTATTAGCGACAGGATTGGCTACTACACCAGAGACATTCCGGACTCCAGGCATCCAATGTGAGTGGAGCAGCTCTGTACTGTACGTAAGTAATTCCTTTATTGAAAAGTGCCAGCCGAGTCTTTGTTTTGGCCAATCCGATTCCTGTGCTGCATATAGGTGCAAAGATCTGTCGTATCCAGCGTCGTTGCCCAAGTCGAGCATAATCATCTGCTTCTACAACGAGTCTCCGTCCGCTTTGATTCGCATGGTGAACAGCATCCTTGACAGAACTCCGAGTGCTCTTATCCAAGAGATTCTGCTTGTTGACGACTTCAGTGACCTCGGTAGGTTGACACAATGGCGAGGCGAGTTGCCACTTCGAAATGCGGCGTTGTCGCTACGGGTTTCAGAAGCGTCGCTCAGAGCGATCCGTGCGTACGCGGGGGAGAATGGGTGGAACACTGCCGCCTCTCCAGTGAAAATGTTCAGAACCGATCGGCGAGAAGGGTTGATTCGCGCAAAGGTGATTGGCTCCAGGAAGGCAGTTGGCGAGGTGCGCAACTTAGATGAGTAAATTGCAAAATGTGGCTTCTTCAATGTCGTCCTTTGACTGACGTTGCAGGTGCTTGTGTTCCTCGACAGTCACTGCGAGGTGAATCGACATTGGCTCGAGCCGCTGGTCGCTAGAATCGCCGAGAATAGAAAGAGGTGCGGTCGCAAAAGGGTAACAATTGGTCTGGCACTTGCAAGCTACAACTGTTGTCTTTGCATTGCAGCGTGGTATGCCCCATAATCGACATAATCGACAGTGACACGTTTCGCTATGTGAACGCGCCTGTTTGCTACGGCGGTTTCAACTGGGGCCTCTTCTTCAAGTGGGACTACCCCGACCCCAGCTACTTCAACGATCCGCAGAACCACGTGCGACCTCTCAAGTCTGTGGCATAACCTATTTTTGCCGTGTTCTCTGTTACGGCAGTTCGTTTCAACTGAAAATATCGACTGCGTGAATAGCGTAGACTCTGTACCACTACAGTATCCCTCGCAGGTCGCCGACGATGGCTGGCGGCCTCTTCGCAATCGACCGGCTCTACTTCAAAGAGTTGGGGGAGTACGACATGGGAATGGAAACGTGGGGCGCCGAGAACGTTGAGATCTCCTTCAGGGTACGGTAGTCGTGGTCGCAGTCGCATTATGTTGCGTTTTCTCGCTTGCTATACTGAGCGTCGAATTCTTCTGCAGATCTGGACGTGCGGCGGCCGGCTCGAGATCCTGCCCTGCAGCAGGGTGGGGCATGTCTTCCGCAAGCGCCGGCCCTACGGCTCGGCGCCTGGGGGAAAGGGCGAGTCGATGGCGCTGAACTCGGTGCGCACGGCGCGCGTCTGGCTCGACGAGTTTATAGACGACTTCTTTGCCAATCGAGCCGGCCTCCAACGCATGACCGACTTCGGCGACATCTCCGATCGACTGGAGCTGCGCCGCCGTCTCCACTGCAAGCCCTTCCGTTGGTACCTGGAGAACGTCTACCCAAAGCTGCTGCCCGAAGGCGCCGCGCTCCCATCGATGACTGAGGGCCGCCCAGTCGGCGTCGGCTCTCGGGATAGTCCTGTCTTGCACCAATCCACAGTTCTGCGCAAAGGGGAGGTAATCCTGCGAGAGGGACCTGGCTCTGGACTGTGTGTCGTGGCTGCCAGTGGAGGGGCTTCCCAGCGAGGGTCAGCCCTTTCGCTGGCCGACTGCTTCAGCGCGAAGCATCCCAATTCCCCCCTCTGGTACTACACGGACTTGGAGGAGCTGAAGCTGGCTAACTACCTCTGTCTGGACGCGGAGAAGGGGCCTCGACTGAGCAAGTGCGACCTGCAACGCGCCGGCCAAGCCTGGAAGATGTCCTCTCCTGTGAGTGTCTCGACTTTGAGTTCCAAAGACTGCCACTTGTGGTTGTGAATGTAGTGTACGTGCTGCCGCCCGTTCCAGGCTGATTTCCATCTGATGAACCCCTCCACCGGACTGTGCCTGTCGCTGGTCGAAGGCGACCGAAAGCTCGTCATGGGCATCTGCGATGAACGGGCGCGCCTTTGGCAGCTGTTCTGAACAAACGTTGAGACTCAAGCGCCATCTCTACCATATAATGTATTCGGCTGGAAGCAGCTTACGTTCCGCGCAGCTGTTGTGTGCCTTCTCGTGACGCCTGGTTGTGATGAGCTTCCGTTACGGTTTGTGCTGCCTATGCCATTTCGCACAGGAAGGGATGTGCTTGAAATTTCTCTTCATTCTCGGTATGTTGCCGGTTTTTGATTGGTGCTGCCTTGGTGGGTGATTCGGCTCGATTCTCGTGCCAAACGGTCGAATAAACATTGCAGAAAGTTGTGTGCGTTTGCAACTAGCACTTTTGCCTGTTGGCTGTCGAATGTACAAAGTGATACCGTTTGTTTGTACTGTGTTGGCTGGTATGTCGTTATGTGGTGGTCGCTACTCGCTTCGTTCAAGCAGCAGTCGATTGGCTTCTCGCGAAGAACAATGGCTTCGCTGGTCAGCGCGTGGGCGCAGCGAACCGTCAGCTTGAAGGCGCGTCAAAGGGGCTGTCACTACATCACGGACGAGATTGTGAAAGGGGTGCCCGAGATCAAGAACTACAAAATCGGAATGGCACATCTCTGCAGTGAGTGGAGCTGATATGGATGTGCACGGTAGCGTATCGGCCGTGGTAGTGGCAAGAGAATAGAAGTTTCCAGTTCAACACACGTCGGCCAGTATTTGCCTCAACGAGCAGTGGGACAAGGACGTTCTGAGGGACGCCGAGATGCTGCTCAATCACATCGTGCCTCAGGTGGACACAATTGTAGTACGGTAGCTGGCATACTACGATAGAGAGAAGCGAGTGATGGGAAGGCAGTACGATAGAAACGGTTGTCTCGTTCACTCGCAATGCTTCGCGGCATGAAACGTTCGTCTGCGCCATAGTTGTCACAAGTTGGCGGCTCCTTCTTCAGCAGGGGCTGCCGTACCGTCACACGCTCGAGGGTCCCGACGACATGCCGGCGCACGTGAAATCGGCGCTGGTGGGCACCACCCTCTCGCTGCCCATCACGGACGGACAACTGAATCTCGGCACCTGGCAGGGCATCTGGCTGTGCGAGCACCGAGACCGCGCCGGTGACTTTTCCATACCTACTTTTGACAGCTGCTCTTTGGAGCTTCGCCTTGCGACGCAATCTCGAATTCAGGCGGGCGCAAGGTCGTCGTGACCCTCAACGGCCAGCCCAAGTAGCGCTCGTGCCCTACGCTCTTCCTTGCTCAAGTCACTTGCAGAGCTTTCTCATCGCGTATGATTTTCCTCGATGCCCGATGATCGCCGTCGTTACGCGCGAATTACTCACGTATGCTCTTCCTTCGTCGATTTGCCAGCCGTAGCGAGATCGTGTGTATAGGTATGCAGCAACAGCAGCTATACTCTCCATACTCGCCTACTTCTACTATTCTTCTACTCGTATTCTTCTATTCTCGCTTCGCCTTCGTTGCTATAAGTCGTGATTCGCGTTGAATCGTAGTCGGGAACAACACAAACAACTCTTCGAACTGCAAGGCAGGAGAGTTCCTCCAATGTAACAGCCCTATCAATCAGTCACTCGAGAAATCGGAACAACGTCAACAAAACAGCCGTGAAGGGATCAGTTAGTCGGGCGACTCCTAAGATGTTGGGCGGTAGACAAGAGGCGTCTCAGACCTTCTGGAAGGCGACGATGTCGACCGACTGGACCATGTCCTCGTTCTCGGTGATCTTCTCTTCCAGTACGTCCGTGCTCACCTGCAGTCATAGATGGTAGCTAAGGATGCCTTGGGCAATGACGGGACATAAGACGGACTGGTCCCTACTAACTTTGTCGTCTTCGATGACGCAGCCGATCTGGAGTTTGTTGATCCCGTAGGCCACCGGAAGGATCTTCGCGCCTAGAAGCAAGCACCGATGGCGTCGCAATACGTCCAACACCACAAGAGCGAGGCGAGAAGGCCCCACCGGCGGCCCAGACGAGACCGTCCATCTCGATGTCGCGCACCAGCTTCTCCACCACCTTCAGGTCGACCTCGTCGTCCCAGGGCTTCACGTCGAACACCACCGTCGACTTGGCCACCGACGCCGGCTCTGAAGAAGCGGCACGACTCGACTGCCTGTCTGTCTGTCTGTCTGTCTGTCTAAGTTTTTATAGATGAACCGATCCGACACAGCCCGCAGGAGGAGAAGGATGCGCCCCATAAAAGTCGGCAAACGGCCTAACACAACCACAACCACTCACTCTTATCCTTCCTCGCCTGGTAGGCCTTGCGCCGCTCCTCCTGGATGCGCGCCTTCTCCTCGTCGTCCTAAAGCAGTGGAGAACGAGTCAAGCCGTCATTCCACCAGCGGCTCCATCGAGTGCTCCTCGTCTACCTCGGAAGAGGAGCCAAAGAGGTCGACGTCCTCGTCGTCGTCCGCGCCTTCGGCCGCACCGTTTTCTACCGCGCCGCTAGTGCCCTCCGCCCACCTAGGAAAGGAAAGCAGGAAGACTTTCAATCAGTTGCACTCAAATCGCAGCGAAATAACCGCCACACTTTGACTGCTCGTCCTTGGGAAAGCTGCCAACGTGCTTCAACCAGCGCGAAATGTGCGGGTAGTCCTTCAGCTGGGCACTGCTCAAAGAACCGGCGACGGCAGCGTCTTCTTTGGACGGCGTGTAGCTGCAAATCGACCTTGCGTCCCGTTGAACGAACTGCTGACAGTGCTTTACTGCAACTCACCCAGAGACGTAGGAGTGATTGGCCAAGAAACTGTTCAAGGCGGCGAGGCCGGCCGATGTCTTCGTGTCGAACGCTGGCATGGTCAACAAGCAACTCTCGACTTCGACTTGCACAACAACAACAACTGGTACAACAGGGTCGGGACAGAACGAGACCAGAGAGCTAGAATATGCCGGACCATCTACGTTAGCTACATTTTCAGGAGCCGTACCCGTGGATTAGTTACAGTACTCGTGTGGTTCCGCACGTTTCGCCACGAATATATGAGCTACGCCGACGAAATTCTTGAATCAAGACTCACTCAGGCTGTCTCTCTCAGACAGCAGGAAGCAGAGACTCCGACTCAGCGAGGGCTGGAGTGGTCGAAGAAATGTCACGACGGAAGCAACTCGAGCTATTGGAAGAGATCAACGGAGATGAACGATTGCGCAGGGATGTCGCCAGCTCTCTTCCGGGTAACTACAATTTCGAAGTGGCTAAGACCATCTGGAAGATCCGGACGAGCGGCAGTCGGCGAGTGGCCCTACAGTTTCCCGAGGGCCTTTTGGTGTACGCCTGCGCCATTGCCGACCTGCTGGAGAAATATTGCTCCGCTGGCGATGGTGGTGAAAGCGGCGAAGAATCGGACTTTTCTGTGGTCATCATGGGCGACGTGACCTACGGCGCTTGCTGCGTCGACGACTTCACGGCAGTAGCCATGGAATGCGATCTGCTTGTCCACTACGGCCACAGCTGCCTCATTCCAATCCAGGAATCGGTCGGAATCAAAATGCTCTACGTCTTTGTGGACATCTCCATCAACGCCTCACACTTCCTCGACACACTCAAGTAAGAGACAGCGGGTCGTCTGCGGTTCAACAGAGCCGCTGTCTATTCTGCTCCAGCACACAACACAACTTGCGCTAATTCAGAGCGAACTTTGGTCACGACGTCGTAACCGAGCCAGCGTCGGCAAGCAATAACGGTGCTTCTACAGCCACTCCGACAGTGGCGCTCGTCAGCACCATACAGTTCGTCAAGACGCTACAGCAAGTCCAGCAGGCGCTGAAGGCCGATCCGGAGAGCGGATTGGTCGCCGTCATACCGCAGTGTCGGCCGCTCAGTCCGGGCGAAGTTCTCGGATGTACGTCGCCCAAGCTGTCGTCCGACGTGGACGCCTTGGTCTACCTGGGCGACGGCCGATTCCACCTGGAGTCGATCATGATCGCCAACCCTACAGTGGCCGCCTACCAGTACGATCCCTATTCGCGCCGATTCACGAAGGAGGAGTTCGACTTCCGCCGAATGATCGAACGCCGACGGGCCGCCGTTCAAGCGGCACGGGAGGCGACCACCTTCGGACTGGTGATGAGCACTCTCGGCCGACAGGGAAGCCTCAAAGTAGTGGAGAACTTGGAAGAAGCGCTGGGTCGCGCCGGTCGTCGCTCCTTTCGGCTGCTCACTTCGGAGTTGCTGCCATCGAAGCTGAAGCTGTTCGAGCAGGTGGACTGCTGGGTCCAAGTGGCCTGTCCAAGGCTCTCGATCGACTGGGCGAGCGCATTCGAGAAGCCTATCTTGACGCCGTATGAGCTGGCAGCCGCTCTGGAACTGGTTCGGTTTCGCGAAGACACCTATCCCATGGATTACTACGCGAACGAGTCCCTGGGCCCATGGACGAACAATCATGCTTCGAACAGGGAGCGTCCAAAACCACGCCGCCATCTGAACGTTCAGGTGGCTCCACAGGTGCCCAGCACATAACCGTTATTGGCAGCGGAGTTGTGCCTTGAAAACGCAGGACACAATGGAAAGTATTCGACTGCTGCGAGTTACCGGTCAAGACCTGGAGTGGAGATCGAAGAGAAGCTGAATCAAAAGTTCACGTTCCGACGAACATCCACAGCACACGCCCGGCAGTTTCATGTCGTCACACAAGAAGCATGTATCACGTCCTACTCATTCTCCTGCATCTGTGACAGTTGGATCACATCTTCGAATGAACGGTCGCCGCCGCCTCATTGGTTGTACTGTTGGGGGTACTGGTGATGCTGTTGGGGGTAATGCTGCGGATGGCCGACGACTTGTCCTTCGTTCGCAACGGCGGCGGGGTCGTGTGCCGGCGGCGGCGGGGTCGGCGGCGCCGGCTGCGAGGCTGGCTTGGGCAGTCGGCCGATGAGACGTCCCAGCAGGCGAGCCATGGCCTTTGGCTGGCGGTCGGCAGGGTAGCGGTGGCCGACCAGCGGCGGGTAGGGCAGCTTGAAGACGAGCCCGACGGCCAGGACGGCGTCGACGAGCAGCAATACAACCACCAGTAGCGCCTGGATGGACAGCGTCCGTAGGCGCCGCCACATACGGTCGGCCAGCGCCGCGTTGCAGCCTTTCTCCTGGTGCAGCGCGTACTCTGTCGATGGCCGTCCGCCCGTCGACGCGGCGTCATGCGCCCAGCACCACTTCGCCTGCAAGCGGCCTAGATTGAAACATTGTCGTTCGGATAATCTACTTAGCGATGATACGGACGTTCTTCTCAAGGGCCCAATCCTTGCAGCAGCTCTCTGGCAGCTGAACGTCGTTTCGAATTCCGGACGAGTTGCTCCGGAAGTGGAATCTGCCTCGCCAGTACCGGACGGCGCTGTCCTTCTCGAAGGCGCAGCACTCCAGCACGCCTTGATAGCGATCAAGCTTCTTCCGCACCTTCTCGGCTTCTTCCGCTGACACCGTCGGCGTTGCTGTTTCCGGGCTAGTACTACCCTTATCTTCGACGTCAGTCGGTGTTGCTACTGTTGCATCCTCGTCCTTCTCGCTGTAGTCGACTTCTGGATCATCTTTTGGGTCTTCTGTCTGCGTAGCGTCGTAGTCGCCGTCGTTTGGGTCCTCTTCCGGTTCTGTCGGCTCTTTCGGCGGTCTGGCGCCGTCGTCGACCTCGTCGTCGTCTCCGTGCAACTGCCGTTTCGAGCGGTCTAGCTGTAAAAGGGGCAGACTCTGGAAGTTCTTTTCCATCTCTTTGCTGAAGACGGTCTCTGCGTCGTCAGACTTGGCCGCATTCAGCGTCGCAATACCTAAATCGAGAGTCAGCCGTCAGCCGTTTTCTCCTGGGATAACGAAAGTCCACTGACTGACCCAGAACTGGCGGCAGCACCAGCCAGATGAGGAGCATCATCAGCGTCAGGGCGGCGTAGATCAGCAGAGGAAAGCGGCAAGCTCGAGGGGCTGCCGCCAGACCAAGCAGCTGCAACAGGCCGACCAGCGAAGCCAAGCCTAGCGTCACGTAGAGCCCGATTCGGATCAACTGAACCAGCAGTATGTATTGTTTATCAGCAGGGTGATAAGGTGATGAAAGGGGTCCGATGAAAGGAGCCGCTCACTGCTCTTCCCGAGTCGTAGAAGTCGAGCATGTCAGCGGCGCTGGAACTGAAGAGCAGCCAGTCGAGCGTCTGCCAGAGGAGGCCCAGGGCGAAGGTCAAGGTCATCAGGCTCGACCACAGCAGGCACAGTCGCAAGCCCGGACCGCAGTCGCGCAGCTGGCCCGGACGCACTCGGTGGGCGATCTCGCCCTCCTTCGCCACCGGTCGAGTCGACGGACCACCGACGCTGCCGACGGCGGCCGGCGGCGGCGCCTGCGCCATCTCGCGCTTCTTCCTCTTCTTCGACTCGCCTTCGCCGATCATGGTTTTCCTAGCGTTACTCGATAACCTGCACAATTTTAGAGAAATATCAAAACAAAGCTTCGTTCACAGGTGGCGTCACACAACTCCCATTTTGTATCGTTGTAGTATGAAAACAAGCATCTGCAACTTCCTGTGGAGTACACAAAATGTTGCTAGTGCGCCTATATAACCCCTGTCACTCCTACTACAGGTATGTATGCACGTACTGTTTGTGTGATTCGATTTCCGTATGTGCGTTTGCATGGCGTACTGTTTCCACGCGTACGGTATCAGTCGAGCCTAGACATAACGATAGTCTATCACAGTTGGAGACACAAGCATGAACGTACGGCACACTCGCTTTCCCGGCGGCACCATAACTGCCTGCCGCCCTGGCCGTTTTCCAACTAGGGCCCTGCGGTCGCCATTCGAAGCGAATGTACTCCAAGCACCATAGATGACTGCATGATCTCAACGACATTGCGCGCCGCAGCTCATTCAGTGGAAACCCACGACGCATTACATATATGGGCCAGAAAGATAGATAGAACTCTGTTCGACCGTCGGTCGAAGAACATCCTACCAGCAGTGTCTTGCAAGGAATACTCCCGGTCTGCCGCCAAAGTGTAGAACAGAAGAGCGACCGACCGGTTCGCGCAGAACAGACGTGTTCCACTGTGCGTGTTAGTAACAACGGGACGACGGCGGGACCGACTAGGCCGTTCTCGCGCAGACGACGAGGTCGCCGCCTAGGCAGGCAACAAGCAAGTAGCTACCGAAAGACAAGCGCGCGCGCCGCGGAGTCTCCACCTTGTCAACAACCGTGACGACGGCACAGCGCCTTCACTTTCTTAGTCTCTCTCAGACTCCCGCAAAGTAGAGAGGAGGGGGCGACCACCCCCACAGGAGCGCGAGGAGGGGGGCGTTGGCCGCTTGCATATCTCACAACGGAGAGAGAGGGAGGAGGAGTGGCTTCTTCTTCTTGGCAGAGGAGAGAGCGGGTGGAAGGTCACCTCTTGACGGAGGAGGCGGGCGACCTCAGTGGAGTGGCGAATGGTGGCGGCCTGGCGCGGTGAATGGTGACGCCGGCGCCGCCCAACTGCGGCTGCCAGAGCTCGTAGCCCAACTTCGTCAGCTCCTCGCTTATCATGTCCATCACAGTCTGAGAAGTGTCTGCAAAGGGAGAGAAGAACGCACACTCTCCACGTCAACGCTTGCGGTCGCGCAGGCTACCGTAACCCTGATGAGCCGCCGAGGGGCCTTATTTCTTCAACCTCCCTCTAGAGAGTGCTTATTCGGTGGGGGGGGGGGGCGGTTAAGATATTTCGACCCCTCTTCCGGTGGTTCAAGGTGAAAGTACCCAAAATGCACGCATGCCACTTCCATTATGACGTACTACAGCCGATTATATATAGTTGTTGTAGTAGTCAAACAGCATATACCTGCATACAGTGCGCCTTATAGAATAGATACATGTAATATAGTCGTGAAGGAATAGCACAATGTACTACACATACATAAGAAAATAAGGGGGCACTATTGGAGGAGGGCATATCAGTAAACGTTCCTCTAAGGCGGGGGAGGCACTATTGGAGGGGGAGGGGGGGAGCTTATTCGAGGGGGTTTACGGTATCTACCGTGGGGCCAGAGAGGCAAAAACACTCACCAGGCTTCAGGAAGGCGAAGAGGGAACCGCCGCCACCGGCGCCGGTCATCTTCGGGTGAATGCCGTACCTGGAGGAGGGAAGGAAGCATATCACAACGGCGCTCGATCACAAGTGGAGGGGGGGGGGGGGCAGAGAAAGAAGAAGGCGCCACCTCGCCAGCAGCGTGGAGATCTGGTCGACCTTGGGGTGGCCGACGCCGAGGGCGATCAGCAGCTGGTTGTTGATGCGACACAGCTCCTGAACAGTAGTCGACTTCTCATTTCAGAGTGGAGCCTTTAGCTATAATCCTATCGAAAGGGGAGCCGTCCAAAGGCAGCAGCGAGGCGCACACGAACCGCCATGGCATGCACGTCTGTCTACTGCTATCTTCACGGCCACTTCTCAAACGCACAACAGCCCAACCTACACATAATACGGTAGCTCAGCCACTGAGACAATGGAGGTCGACTCCTCACTTTCTCCCACACAGACTCACGTTCAGGCGATGGAACACTTCGACGTCGCGTCCGGCGGCGGCGGCGGCTGCGCAGCTGCTGTTGCAGGAGGAGTGGCGCTTCTGCGAGCTCACGCCGACCGGCGGAGGCAGTCCGCAGCTGACGCTGCGCACGCGGCTCGAGACCTGTGCGAACAGCACACACGGCCGCCTAGGAGCATGCCGCTACAACAGCCTAACTAAGTAACCACTACGCGCACGGAGCCGGTCTATATTCTCTACGTATCCGGCTAGAGCCGAACCACGCCAATCGGCCATGCACATCGCATGCATGCGGATACGGGGCGGGGTCCAAAGGTGGCTTAGCGTAGAACAGTACAGTAGCTAGACGTCAACCAATATTCGAGCAGGAGGCTTCCACGCGTGCGCACCTGGAGCGCCTGATGCTCGGTGGGCGCCGAGGACGTAAGGTGCGTCGAGGTGGAGGCGGCGGAGGAGGTGGCGCTGCCGTTCTGCTGCTGCTGCACCGACAAGCGACTGCTGCCGCCGCTGCGCCCTCCACCGTCGACCATCTCGTCGCCCAGAAGCGCGCTGTTGGCGGAGGAAGCGCCAACCGCGTAGTCGTCGTCGGCCTTGTTCAGTAGGCGGATAGCCTCGCGCGAGATGGCGTCGATGGAGTCGAAGATGCCGTTGACCACCTCGGGAAACTGCGAAAGAAGAATTGTGTACAGTTACACGCTCTTAGCAAAACGTTTTCGCACGCGGCACTATTTTAGAGCAATCTTGAATACCAAAATCGATAATAATGTTTACCTGCGGAGCTGTTTCTATGCAATTTGGCGGCAAAACTTTGGCGTGTTTTTATAGCATCTTGTCCCCCTGTGACCACAATTATCGCCACCCCATTTCAAAATCCAGGACCCGTCACTGCGGCACACACAGGCGCGCACACCTTGCTTCTTCTCTCCTTTACCGAGGTCACCATGCGAGAAGTGTTCCTTTCCACCTTCGAGTTCACCAGAATCACCCTCAGGTCGGGCAGGCTGAACAGAGAGGGATAGCTCAGTCTTCAAACAGTGCAACGGAGAGAACAGCGCTAGTGTTCCGACCGTACTTCGTCATGTGCTGAATCCTGGTGTTGGGCTTGAAGCTCGCGACTCCGCCTGAAAAGAACCAACGACTTGTAGTAGCATCATAGAGTACAGTAGGAGGATCGTATACTGGCAAATGCCGCTGAGGGGTTACTGGGGGCCGATTCTTCAACTATTTTGAAGCCACCGCAACAAGAATGGACGTCCACCAGTGTAGCGTTCCCAAGGGAGGTATTCTCAGGCAGCAAACGCGCACAACGAGTCCCAGCGAGAAGGGGGGGGGGGGGCGACAGCGCAGCGACAACCACCGCAAGAGGAGGAGTTAGCTGCCTCACTTCAACATTGTGTGTGGGTCAACTCGAGCAAAACCGCAGATTATAAATACAGCGCAGCAATATCGAAGTGCGCAATCGGCATCAACCCTTACTGGACGCAAATGTCGGCTGCAAAGTAAAAGCAAAACGCAGATGGCTCAGCCAATGTCCACTCCATATGCGGGACCTCCATCCATCAGGAGCACAAAGAAGCTGAGCAGCCGAGGAAGGAGCGCCATTTCCCAGCAGCAAAGCCACCACTCTCAGCGCACTTATAGGTGACAGGTCAGTTGGTGGTAACTCGCCAGCATAAAGATCGACGACTAACCGTGCACTGCCACAGACGTCAGGAGACCTAGCGGCGCGCACTGGCTCTTACGACCACCTCCTGTCAAAGAGAGCGTGCGTCTGCGTGTGCGCTTAGACAGGCCGCGATTCGTGTGCAGTCACCACGGCGACGAACCAATAAGCGAATGACCGAGGTATTACAGTACCGTAAGTGCAGACGGCGGCGTCCAGGCCGGAAGCGCGTCCGTGGATAAGGGACTCGGCGGCGGCCGCCCACTTCCGTATCATGTCGAGCGACTGGTCGTCCCACGTGGACGTGTCCATGTCCACCTGAAGAAGAAGACGGAGCGAAAGTCGTCGCAGGAAGAAGCGCAAGGAAGGAAGGAAGGAAGGGCGCAGGGAAGCGTACCGGCACGGTCGGCTTGGAGATAAGGGAAGCGGCCTGGAGAAGCGCCGAAGTAATGCATACGCAGTAAGCACCTGAGGAGCCCAGACCCACGCAGGAGGGCAGCTTGAATCGAACGGTCACCTTGACCGCCAGCAAATCCCTGAAACGTCGTCGATGAGCACTGTGACGGACGTAAGAGACAACGCACACACCTCTTTCTTTGCGCCACTCCCAGCAGAATGTACCAGAAGGCGAGTATGGCCAGATGCTGGACGCCGGACTGCTCCTCGCAGGAGCCGCTCAGCTTCCTCGCCAAGGGAACCAGCAGCTCGAGCGACGGTGGCGAACCGTCCTCGGCGGCGGCCTCTGCAGACGCTCAATACAACGAGTAAGCATAAGACGCGCGTAAAAGCTCTTCAGCGAGCGCACCCGAGAGCTTCTCAACCGCCTTGCAGAGATCTTTGAGCATCCAAGTCTTCTCCACTCCGAGGTCGGGCAAGGACAGGTAGATCCGGCCGTCGGCGGAGGTGAACAGGCTGACGTAGGTGCGCAGGTCGATGCTGCCCGCCACCGCCGTCTGCAATCGCGAAGGCCGTTGTGCCGACATACGACCATGGAGAAGCGGACGACGACCTTACCCGCCCGTAGACGACGGCGTGCTCGCCGAAGAGAATTATCTTGCCGGGCGCCGAGATGAAAATGCCGTTGCTGCTCGACGGAGCCGACGAGTGGATCTCCAGCAACGACGACATCGTGGGAGAACGCAGGGCACTGCGAGAGGGGAGAAGGGCCAGTTTTCACCAGCACTGGCTGTCTATTGACTTCCAAGCGACGTCCGCCCGCACCGGGCAGAGATACCACGCGACTCCAAGTCCAGCTGCGCCATCTCAGCCACCAAGCACAACTCACTCAACCTGTGCCGGCTGCTATCGCTTTCATCTGCAAATGCAACGAGATTCGAAGTAGATAGGACAATTGACCGCCGACAACTGACCGTCGCCGAGTGACCGCGCCAAATGAGCGACAGGGACACTGACAGCGAGGACAATTGACAGACTCCGATACAATTGCAATTTCTGGGCGGCGGTCACTGTCAAAGAGGTCAATTGTCCCGGTGGTCAATTGACGGCGGTCAGTAGGCGGCGGGCAATTGTCGCGGACCAAAAACATTAGCGTAAACAAACACATGGGCGGCCGTCTTACCTAGCCATGAGCCAGAGGAGACAGACACATTGCAAATTCGTGAAGCGGAACGTAGAGTGACGGAAGAGAAGCGACGCCTAATAGAGCGCAAATTGAGACGATTGGTCCACCCTTCTACCAACCAACGTACAGTCCAGTCGAACAACCAGTAGAATGGAAGCGTCAACTTCATGTGCGCGAGACGAGTAGTCGGAGCTCGGCAGCGGCGGCGGCCGCAGGTCGGTCCACCGATGGAACCGTTTCGACAAGAAGAGCAGACCAAGTATGTAGGTCGATGGAGTGGGCGGCCAACGCGGCGCCTGGCGCAAATCAATTCATATTATAGCCGCTACCTTCGCGCCGCCTTCCCCAGTCAACAGCGCGGTAAGAAGGCGGCAACGGTGGCGCCAACGTTAGCAGCTCGAAATGCAAAGTAGACAGCGCCGTACGTACGGGCCGGCATGAGGCAGCGGCGCCGGCGGCAGCCGCATTGGGGGAGCGAGCGGGAGCACACTCCCTTTTTTGAAGCGTGGGCTAAACGACCGCAGAAAGGGGAATCGCTAAAGGAATGAGGTAGAGAAGCTAAAGAAGATATGGGCTGGCCCGCGCGCCAACCGGTTCGACAAGCGAGGGCAGCTAAAGAAATTGGCAAATAGGGCGGACCAAATATTGGCCCCCACCGAGGGACGACGGTTCCAGCGAGATACCCAGGAGAGAGAATTTGCAGATGGGACGGCCAGGCGGATGGATACGGCCGAGTTAGAACGACGACGCCGCAGACGCAGGACGGCCGTCTGCTGGCCCCACCAACCGCAATACCAAGTCCGAGGGAGACAGTGTCGATGGCAAAAAGGAGCCCAAAGGCCACCACCATTCCTAGAGGAGGTAGCTATAGACCCCGGCTGGCAGTCAGTCGCCTCATCCGCTCACTTTGACACCTATAGGCCTTCCCGTTCTGCTAGAACAACAGCCGCTCCCCCTTGAAATGGATGACTGACAGCCGTTGGCAAACAGGTACGCTGGCCACACTGACTAATACTTCACTAGGAGAATAAAGCTGTTTACCAATTCGCATGACCTCAAAGCCCCATCATCGAACGGCAGTTGTCATATACATGAACGTTGTTTATCCAGGCGACTTGTGACCAACTTGCCCAGTCCTTGGACTGCCCTGTGGTGTGCATGTTCAGCATCTACACCCAGTGGATCACACGCAAAGTAGAAACGGCTAGGAGCGGTGCAGCAAGGAAAAGAAGTAGGCCGAACAAGTGAGAAAACGACTACTTCAGGAGGACGGACTGCAGCCGATGAAACGCAGAGGCAGCGCAGGCAACGTATAAGGCGGTTCCAATTTTACTCTTTCAGGCAGCTCTCTCTCCTCAGACTCGTAAGCAGGGATAGGCGAGTGAGGGAGTAAGGGCGCGTGAGTGCCGGCCAGCCAGGCGAGGGAGAAGGAAGGAGAAGAGGGAGCTAGAAAGAGGGGGAGAGGGACAGGAGAGGAGGCGCGAAGAGACGGAGAGATAGCAAAGCAGAGCCGTTTTCTACGTCGATCTCTCTGGCGCACCGGCCCAGTCGCCGACAGCGCAAGCGCCGCCACTAGCCAGCTACGGCGGCCCCGAGACCCACGAAATCCAAGCAAAGCGATCGCCCAAAAGCGACAAAATCTGTTGGGCCACTTGTGTCGTGGACGTGGAAGGCGCGTACCTCCACTAGTCTACCACCCTAACCCTTGGACGCAGCACGTTCGCTGTCGCTGGATATACGCTCCTCCATATTGAAGCAACACAATGAACGATATAGATTCCAAGAGAAAGGTTTCTCCTCCATAGGACGTATTCGCAAACAACGAAAGCCCACACCCCACGGTAACACGAGCGAGCCTGCCGTAAGATGTAAATAAATGTACGGAGTAGGGTACAGACGGGATGATACCGTGTGTCAAAGGCCATCAATGTCACCAACGCAATGGTAATGGTTAAAAGCTCTGTTACCTTACAAGCCTAATGTTCCATAGAAGAAATGGTCAAGTCAATGGCGCCACACCACAAGCAAAAGGCTAAGGGGTCCTAAGTTTTTAAGGCCCGGGACCAGGGAACATCAGTTCAAGTTCAAAGTTTTCTTCTGGACAAACCGACACAGTACATTGTACCGTAATCCAATCGAGGAGCGAATGGGGTCGACCAAAGAAAAGAATGGCCAAAAGTGGAAGTGCTACCTCGCGTTTGCCTGCTATTTGGTAGAACGGTTCAACCTGGTTACCTGGCCCGGCTTCGGCTAAACAAACAGAAACTCGAACGAAACTGAACTGTTCGTATTCTCGTGCTTTCCACCAAAACAAAAGGAACGACAGAATCACCAAACCGGTTTCTTCACAAGGTCGTCCAGTCGTCCAAACTATGGATCGCACGGTGACGCTGAAATAAATGCAACAAGTAATACGAGCTAACAACGTGGTAGTGAAACGTCGCTCTACCACGTCTGCCGTTCTACAAAGATAATTACGCAAGACGATGCGCAAAAGACGAACAGTAGTTCGCCTACACTAGATACGATTGAGAAAGAACTGCAACATCTCATACAACAATCAATAGCAACAGTTACCGTGTGCGACTTCCGAAACATCACTCTCGAAAGCTCAACAAGATTAGTAGACGGGGGCAGAGCCCCTCGGGGCACTCCTCCCCTCTTTCAGAAGAACCTTGGGAGTTGAAGCATGCTGCCCGCCCATTGATCAACGAGACATGTCAGTGAGACTTACTGACCATTCTGATCGCAAAACTAATAGCAAATTCGGAATTGTCACCCTCCAATACCCCACATTCGACATACAACACACCTAGCTTCAGCTGAACTGACACAACCAGGTTTTCCACTTGAGGGCATGTATGGTGGCAAGCAAATTCTTCAGATATGGTCCCACAGATCTCAAAACGAAAAACCAATGTCAGATTCGTGATCAGCGTCCCCGAAAAGCCGGAATCGAGTACTTACACGGTAGGTGCCCCCGACAAATCGAGCAACCAAAATTTTGAATTCAAATTTCCCGCCAAAATACGCGTCGGACGAAAAAAGTGCTTATAACAAAAACGACGTATCTTTAGATGCTCTATCACGTGAAAGTCCAATTAGCACCGAAATATCTCAACTGACTAAATTCTGTACCGAAATACCGAAAATTTTTCAAAAAAATTTGAATTTCGCCCTAAAATTGCCCCCGACTAAAGCTGAAATGCTGCTCCAGTGAAGATATCTGTAAGCCTCAAAACCCTTGTTAATATCGTGGAAATCGATCCACACAGCAAATAATGGGAAAGGTGGAACTTTTCAGTTTCGACCTAAAATACGGTTTTTTCAAATTTTCTCCCATAATTTGGATGTGTAGAGAGAAATGATCTATTACAAAGTTGTAGAGGTCACCGAGGCGGATCGAATGGTGTTTGTCCCATCTCGATAGGGGCGCCCTACCAAGAGTTACTCCTACCCGAAGTTTTGCCCGGAAACCCGGGACCGTATTTCCCGGCCCCGGGTTTATCTGACCGGCTTTCGAAAAGCGGATTCGGATTCGTCTATCTGAGTTCTCTTAGGTTGCGAATACCCGTGCAATTTGCTCTTAGAAAAAAAACACTTACAACTGTCGCCGCGTACCTTACTTTTGGGTCGAAAAACCCGGTTTTTGCTACCCGGTCCGGGTAGAACCGGACCCAGCCCGACGGCGCCCCCACCATCGGATAGCCCAATGTCTTTTACATATTCGGCCCAAAGCTCGTCTCCCTCCGTTCTACCAGAACACTATTCTAAGCGTCCAAAGTTCGTCGGAGGCCGAAAAACCGGGTTTTTGGCAACTTGCCAAAAATCGGGTCCCGGGCGGAAGTCGAGACCCCAGATGCAGGTTTTTCCATCTAGAGACCTATCGAATAAAAAAAAATCGCCCCGATCGGCCAACTCTAGCCCGACTTATGAGCGTTTGAATTTACACAGAATCCGCACCATCACTATAGCACTCCTCCCTTTTGGAGGGGAGGAGTGCCAAAAACAATTGGACGGACAGTGACACTGAACGACTGACGTTAGCAAATGGTCAAGCGGCGTTCGACGACGCTCGTCAACTGCTCTTCTTCGATTGGTCCTCGAGAAACTCCTTGATCTTGGGGCCGATCCAGTCGAGCCCCTCTTGAAGGCCGTCGCCGGTGATGGCGCAGCTGGCGCAGATGTGCCAGGAGCGGCCGCGAATCAGCTCGAGAGCCAGCGCCTGCGAGACCTCGAGTGCCGTCAGGGCCGCCTTGTCGTCCATCTTGTTGGCGAAGACGAGCAGCGGCTGGCGACGACTCGACACCTCCTTGTGGTCGAGCAGCTGCCAGAGCTCGTCCTTGGCCACGGCCAGACGAAGGCGGTCCGTGCTGTCGACCACGAAGATGATGCCCTGCGCCTCCCGATAGTACTGCTCCCACAGGTTGCGATAGCGACCTGCAACCGCCCGCCTGCCGCCCTCCTTCCCCACTTGTCAGTGTTACATGGCAAGATCGTTTTACTTCCCGACCAACCTTGACCGGACATATCGAAAGCTGTGAACGCCAGTTGCTTCGTCGTGAACCTTTCAACATTGAATCCAACGGTCGGAATAAGTTCTGTTGTTTGAGCATCTGCTGGCTTCAGTTTGTTCAGTATCGTCGACTTGCCACTGAAACGACCAGTTCTAATAGGAGAACATTCTATCTACAACATTTAGGAAAATATACAGGTTTTTTTTAGAGGAGTGTGTTTCGTTCGGCCCGATTCTGTACAAAACAGCAGCCGATATCGATGAAATTTTAACACAATATTAGAAAGGCTTTGGCATTTTGTATGTTAGGTGTCCAGCTCAATTGGTCTTGTAATGCACAAATTACAAGGTGTCAAAGTCGAGGTCGAAAATCTCATGATCGGCCGACTTTGAAGCACGATAACTCGCATTTGCTTTTGAATTTTTGGACGCGGCAAATTGCATCTGAAAAGCCTTTAAACAAGTTTTAATTTGTCGCAAGAACCCAACTTTCCACGTTGTCTAACGGCCGAGCTACAACTAGTCAAAATTTCCGATAACGCGTTCTGGAGCGGCGCGGGCCGTCATCCGCTGAGAAAGGCGGCCTCTGGCTCTGACCCATGCTAAGAATTTCGACGCACTGTAGCTCGTTAGACAACGTGGAAAGTTGGTTCTTGTGGCAAATTAAAGCTTGTTTAAAGGCCTTTCAGATGCAATTTGCCGCGTCCAAAAATTCAAAAGCAACTGCGAGTTATCGTGCTTCAAAGTCGGCCGATCGTGAGATTTTCGACCTCAACTTTGACACCCTGTAATTTGTGCATTACAAGACCAATTGAGCTGGGCACCTAACATACAAAATGCCAAAGCCTTTCTAATATTGTGTTAAAACTTCATCGATATCGGCTGCTGTTTTATACAAAATCGGGCCGAACGAAAAACACTCATCTAAAAAAACCCTGAACTCCGCTAGTGGATACATGTGAAGGTAGTTCTTATCGCACAACCTAAAGAGTGACGCGAAAACATCGGGCGCATAAAATCACATACAACTGAAACAAGGGAAACGTGCAGGAGAGCCTGCAGTGAAGCACTCCGACCCGAACGGGAGAAAGCAGACCGCCACTCACTTATCATGAGAAATAAGGCCGATTTCCGCCCAAAGGTTCTCCACAAATTCCGCCCGCGCGCGAGTTTCAGAGTACGCGTATTCCCTCCACCGTATGTACCGGCGTGCAGCAGAACTCCACCGAAATCCTGTAGACCAGGCCGAATTGAGTCCAAAATGCGCCATTTCGCTTCGATTCAACCAGTAGTAGGCAGCTAAGATTCGGGGCTGCGCCAATCGCAGACTCGCCTTGCCATTTTGGACCGGAAGAATTGACAGTTCATGCGCAAATGCTTACTTCACCACGCCGCCTTTCCACACTGCATTTCCTTCAATTTAGAAGTTTGAATGCGCGCGCAAATTTAAGTTGCAAATAGTTTGAGGAGAGTACAGTAAAAGTTGCATTCTAATTTGAATGTCGGAATTAGGAAAGTGGCTGTTTGAAGGCAAAATCGACACAAATTGGAGAAACCAATAGCGAATTCGCGTTCCTCGCCGCGAAATACCCTAGAATCGACACTTCAACTGTACAATTACCACACTTTCAGTTTCGTCAACGTAGGGCTACGGTAGGTCGATTTTCGACAAAAACTCGCCAATTTTGATCCGAAACGCCAAAATAACGCCAGATTCGGCATCAGCGACCTCGAAAGCACCGGCATCGACTCCAACATTGATTTTGACCACCCGGGTGGAAATTCGAATTTTGGACGCGGCCGGGGTACGGTAGCCAAAAAAATATTTTTGAAAATCGATTCCGGATCAGTTTTCAACGGGGAATCGCGTGGTGCAGTCCATTTGGCCATAAATCATCGCAATCGGGCGCTAAAACGGCCGAAAGTCAAAAATTGGAATTTTCGACCCCCGACGGAGACCCGTTGGCAAATCAGAACTCAAGATTTCCGCGGCGGATTTCAGAGATTTTGGTCTTAAACGAAAGAGAACATGATAATCTTGCCGATTTGAGATATCTGGCCCGATCCAACACCTCCCTGATTTACTAGGATTTTTTAAAGGCAAATTTTTGTCAAAAAACCACTTTCGGCTACCGTAACCCGAGAACGCGTCGGCCGATTGGCTCGGGATTTTTTTTCCGCAAAAGCTCTCGTAGAGGGCTATAACATATCCAAAGGGCGTCAAAATCGACCGACTATTCCAGAAATTCCAGCTGGGTGAACACCCTCGCAGTAAGTAAAAATTCAAATTTTTGAATTTTTCTCAAAATTTTCCCACTACGCGAAAAAAACGAAGGCCCGAGCACCCCTAGTATCCCTCGAGAGCTATCGATTAAAAAAAACCCCGTCCAAATCGGGTGAACCACGCGCGAGAAATCTTGGGGCAAAAAAGTTAGTCGGTGTCAGCTCCACTATAGCACTCCGCCCCTTTTGGGGTCGGAGTGCTAACAAACAATCGGTTGTCGGCATCTAACATTTCGTTCGCTTCAAAACTGGTCTAAGCCGCTTCTCAAACTTGCCTGTTGTCCAGACCGATGACAAGCACCACGACATCTTTCTTCTTGACGCCCAGCCATGAAGTTATGTTCGTCAAGAGTCCCATATCTTCCCGTCGGGTTCCGTAACCAGTCTACCCAAGCACCAAACTCAGCGGACAATGATTATTCTTATTAACCGAGCGTAGCTGGCGCCAACTTATATCCTCTTCGTTGAGCGTTGAAACCCACAGCTTATGTACCTCTAGTGTTAGGTACATATGTACACTACCTACACAAGAGAGGATGCTAGAGCGCGCCGACCGTTGCTAGGATACTATCGTCTGTGTCAACTCCCTCTCCCTGTCTCAAGGCATACAAAGACCATGACGCTAACAAAAGCACCACACGACAAAAGTCTTCGCCTAAAATGACGTATGACACCGTACGCTCATTCGTTCGAGAGAATTTCGGCGGCAAATCACAGCTAATTGGAGGCACCGTTGTCACGAGATTGCCAGCTGGGTGTTTTCGCTCGGCTGAACTTCAAGCCTCCAGGTTTTGGTTGTGCTGGAGGATGGAGAACGTTCGTTGCTTGCATCTCAAGTTGAACATCTCGTGCACTGCAGTAGTAGTAGTAGCTCAACAGACGAAACAACTACGTGTTAGCGACAGGAGTGCTGGAGCGAAAAGAAGGTGAAGACTCGCTCTCCCACAAAATTTGGTACGTCGGCTCGCCAGTCGCGGAAGCTTTCCTTGTCGAGGAGTGGCGCTATGCGCGAATAGCACCATAGTGGCCACGTCCCCCTAGGTCATAACCGCCACCGTCACGTTGGCTGGCAGTCATTGTGCGCCGCTTTCGTCATCGTGCTACAAAAACATTGAGCGCCGACCGTGACGCATTTCCCGAGGAACGCCCGACACATAAGAAATAAAAAAAACCCCGGACAAACAAATTTTAAGAAAAAAACCAGGCGCGATCACGCCCACACCCGCAAGAGCGGCAGAAAAAAAACCCCCCACCCCCTCTCCCCCTTTTATACAAGCAAAAAAAAAACAAAAAGCAACAGAAAAAAACAGTTTTATAAAAATTAAATTTTGTCCCGGGCGAAGAAAAAAAAAAAAAAGGGGAAACAAACCCACCAAGAGAAAAAAAAGAAGAGAAAAAGAGGAACCCGCCCGGGAAGAACGAGAGAGAAGAGCCCCCCCCCACCCCCCCCACCCCTTCCCCCCCCCCCCCCCCTCACACACAACCAGCCCCTGCCCCCCCCCCCCACTCTCCCCCCCCCCCCCCCCCCCCCCCACCGCCCCCCCCCGCCGCAAACACAAAAAATGCAAGGGCGTATCAGTGGCTAGGACTCCCACTTCCCTAGGATACTAGGATCGATCGCCCGACGATAGCAGCTAACAGACTCCTGCACCTAAGTTCCCCTAACACACCACTCGTTCGGAGGCAAACAGCCGACCTCCCAGGCCGCTAGGTAGTGCGTTCTCGTACTAACGTAGACAGAACTCACGCCTACTTGACTTCCGCCGGTCGCTGTTCTGCAGGCGTTACAGTGTACGACTCTCCCCACTTTTGAAGTGGAAACGGGATAGTTCGTACGAAACAGCTGCGGAAGAGGAACTGCGCTCCTACGCTTAGCATCCACAATCCCTAAGGGCTAGGGTTTTGGGGACCGGGCCTGGGGACCTTTACACAGGCTTTAGCCTTCCGGCTGGTTCCTTTTACACGACCTCTGTCGGGCAAGGGTTCACTCCTAAGAGAAAGAGACTGAAATCCCTTCCCCCTTTTATAGAGACCGCCTCCTTTGTGTAGCAAACAAAGGAGTGGCATGACGACGCTTAGATAATTGCCGTCGCGCGTCGGTTTTGGCGTCGCTTGCTCCATGGGCAATTAGGCGTACATTCCAAGCATTCCAATGGAATCGTACCCTGTCAAATTAGCATAGGCGCCAATTTAAACGTCTTGGGCCAATTTTGCCTCGATGCCGCGCCGTTCGGCTCAACCGAGAGGTAACGTCGGTGCATCCGCCACTTCTATAGATGGTTGGACTCCATCCATCCTCCACCTTCCACTATCATAGTGCATCCGTCACCTCCACGTCGGCCCGACACAAAGACCGGTTGTGGTTTGGTGAGGCATCTCGCCCAGCTACCCCACGGGCACCGGTTGAGATGGCCGATTTTAAGGCAACCTAGTGCCACGGCTCGCACTGGATGGAATCCAATTTATCTTTTCCATCTGTGAGTTCGCAAACCCACGTGGCCCTTGCACACGCAAATATCGGTCAGCGCTTTTCGCCCCAGCTCCTTCCTAGCTGGTAGCCAGAGGTGTGCTGAGGTGGTCTATACCGCCCCCAGACATCTTTTAGCGCCTCTCTCGGCGGCCTCGACGCAGCAGAGAAAAATCGAAAAAGTTTTAGGTGAAGCCGCCTAAACCCGTCATCACCGAGCTTAGTGGCTTCAATATTAGCTCTACAAAACAATATAAGAGCCCACAGAGCAGCACGCAACCGAGGGGGAAGGATATGTGCAGGACAGCGTCCTCATATCCTCTCTCTCAACAGGACCTCGTCCTTTGAGCGAACCCATTGGCAGGACCCACGTCCTCCAATATACTGCCCGATTTAGCTGACTGTCCCCCCCAGGTGGCCTGGTCCCAGTACCTATATGCCCTAGGTATCATCAATCAACTTAACTATTATGGCGATACAACAACAGCGTTGTAACGAGCACAAAAATTTCAATTCTTGTAGGCCCGGCCAGCTCAGCCTTCGCTGGACGGTCTACTCGACCGGACGAGCCGCTTCTTCGCCCGTCGTCCAGGTCGCTCCTCTTCAATTCCAGGTAATCCCAGTTGAGATGGAGTTGTAGTGTAGACAGCCTCCATCGATCGTGTTCCCCCTTCTCGCCGTCGCCGTATCTCTGAACGTAACTGCGAGAAGGTGCACAATTCGGTGCGACACTGTTCAACCTGTTCCCTCTTGCAGGATGATGGAGTCGGCCGCTCGCAAGGAAGAGAAGTTGCCCTCCTGGATCTCGCCGACTCGACGCTGCGCGCCATCCGCAAGAGGACTTGGTGAGACCGAAGTCACGCCCAAGTGGAGCCAGAATCGAAGTTGGGCGTCAAACTTGACCCCTTTGATACTGCACACTGCCAAGCGTATTCGCCTGCTGTGTCATGGCTATTTGCATAGTGCGCGTCCTCTCCGCAGCAATATGGAAATGTACGCCTGGCTAGTGTATGTACGCCAGTGTACCAGTACACGCATAATACCGGAGAAAAATGTTAACACTGGATAGAGTTGGTACGCCTCGCCACGCACCAACTATCGAGCACTCTTGGTTAGTAAAGCACCAAAGATTCTCGTATGGAGCCGCAGCTTAGTGTTCGTCTCTGTCGACAGAATCGCAGTTGGAGTTGATTTCGGTGCTTTCGAGGGCGCTGATTCCGAATGCGGCACTCGTTTTGCGATGCGGACCAGGATTTGCGACTTTTCGTCGACAATTGGGGCACCTTAGCCACGTTTTGTCGAAACCCTAAGCGTGGGGATTGTTCCGTGCAATATCCAATTTAGGGCATTCTGCGCTGTTGACAAAGTCGGCATTGGTTCTGCGCCGCAGATAGACGAAGTCGGCACTGGTAAGGAAGTTTCAACAACAACTGCTGTCGCAAAGAAGTTTCCACTTCTTCTTATGACCAGGTATATATGACCGCGGTACAATTCTGCTGTGCGCCGGCATGTCTTGGTGTGGGAAATTTGATTTCTGTACTGTGTCCTCTAAAGTCGTGTTCGGGCGGGATTTGCGGTGAATCTGTGTGTGGTATACATAATTGCCTATTGCACACGGTGTGCAATCGCTTTGTGTGTTTTTAGCACTCCGACCCTAGAAGGGCGGAGGGCTATAGTCGGGGCACCGATTTGTACAGGGTGGGTCAAAAAAGTGAGACCCCTAACTTTGCGGCTGCCGTTGTCAAGCTTGGCTCAATGTATCAAGCGCAAATTTTGGCACAACATACTACATGGTGTTTTTGATCAACTGTCAAAATTTCGGACCATTTGATCCATCCTAAGGAAAATGGCGTCACTTTGCGCAAGGTCATGTCGAAAATCGGGTGCAACGACTTTTCAATGGAGGACGTCGAGGAGAAGGACGAGGCCCTCGTCGATGGTCGTTCTCCTTTGACGTCCTCCATTGAAAAGTCGTTGCACCCGATTTTCGACATGACCTTGCGCAAAGTGACGCCATTTTCCTTAGGATGGATCAAATGGTCCGAAATTTTGTCAGTTGATCAAAAACACCATGTAGTATGTTGTGCCAAAATTTGCGCTTGATACATTGAGCCAAGCTTGAGAACGGCAGCCGCAAAGTTAGGGGTCTCACTTTTTTTGACCCACCCTGTAGAATGTTTGTACCCAAGATTTCTCGCGCGTGCTTCGTCCGATTTGGACGCGGTTTTTTTTAATCGATAGCTCTCGAGGGATAGTAGGTGTGGACGCACCTTCGTTTTTTTCGCGTAGTGGAAAATTTTTGAGAAAAAATCAAACAAGGATTACGTGCAGGGGCCCCTGCATAGAAGCACTCCGACCCGACTCGGGAATAGCAAATGGAGGTGTGTCGTCACTCGTCGCCTGCTGTGCTGCGCAACAGACCGTCGGAAAACTC
Organism: Linhomoeus sp. GSCO2_2; assembly: GCA_030248115.1. Lineage (NCBI taxonomy): Eukaryota > Metazoa > Nematoda > Chromadorea > Monhysterida > Linhomoeidae > Linhomoeus > Linhomoeus sp. GSCO2_2. The sequence continues at coordinate 80,268 of JASAMZ010010452.1, forward strand.
AATATGGATAAGCCCAGCGACTGGCAGTGTCAAGCTTCAACCAGCCGGCAACCTGCCTCGCTGCAGCCGGTGACCGGTGCCCATCTCTAATGCACAACGCACGGCACTCGACAAAGAAGTGGGCGCGCACAGCTGGCTGGCTATCTATGCTGTAGATCTAGACACGCGCGCCACGAAACAGGCTGACGCAATCGAGCGTCCGCGCCAGCAGAGCGTAGGAACGAGAGAGCGAGGAACGGAAACAAAGACGAAGCAATTACTGCAGCGACTTAACCCTATGGAGGGAGAATACTTGCGCACTACAGTAACGTATTACTACAAAATACATGGGCGCGAAAACAGAGAGAGAGATCGGTTGACGGAAACACACAAAGCGATTGCACACCGTATAGGCAATTATACAGGGTTTTTTTTTAGATGACCACTTTTCGTCCGGCCAGATTTTGTGCAAAACTAAACCAATGTTAGTGAAACTTTAACACATGGTCAGAAAGGCTTTGCCATTTTGTATGTTAGATGCCCAGCTAAATTGGTCTTGCACTGCGGAAATTACAGGGTGTCAAAGTTCAGGCCGGAAATCTCACGATCGGCCGACTTTGAAGCACGGTAACTCGGCCGTTCCGCCGCTTTTGCAGACGTGGCAAATTGCATCTGAAAGGTCTTTAAACAAGCTTTAATTTGCCACAAGAACGGACTTCCTACGTCGTCCAACGGCCGAGTTACAGCTCGTCGAATATTCTTGGCATTGGTCAAAGTCCTCCTTTCCGAGCGGATGGCGGTCCTCGACTCTCCAGAACGCGTTATCTGAAACTTTGACGGTCGGTAACTCGGCCGTTGGACGACGTAGGAAGTCCGTTCTTGTGGCAAATTAAAGCTTGTTTAAAGACCTTTCAGATGCAATTTGCCACGTCTGCAAAAGCGGCGGAACGGCCGAGTTACCGTGCTTCAAAGTCGGCCGATCGTGAGATTTCCGGCCTGAACTTTGACACCCTGTAATTTCCGCAGTGCAAGACCAATTTAGCTGGGCATCTAACATACAAAATGGCAAAGCCTTTCTGACCATGTGTTAAAGTTTCACTAACATTGGTTTAGTTTTGCACAAAATCTGGCCGAACGAAAAGTGGTCATCTAAAAAAAACCCTGTACAACGATTCACCTCAAATCCCGCCCGAACGGGACTTTAGAGGACGCGATACGGAAATCAAATTTCCCGCACCAACAAATGCCGGCGCACAGCAGAACTGTACCGCGGTCATATACCTGGTCGTAAGGAGTAATGGAAAGAAACTTCTTTGCAACAGCAGTTGTTGTTGTTGAAACTTCCTTCCCAGTGCCGACTTCGTCCGTCTGCAGCGCAGAACCAATGCCGACTTCGTCTACAGCGCAGAATACCCGAAATTGGATATTGCACCGACACTGCACCGAAGAATCCCCATGCTTAGGGTTTCGGCAACACACGGTTAAGGTGCCCCAATTGTCGACGAAAAGTCGCAAATTCTGGTCCGCATCGCAAAACGAGCGCCATATTCGGAATCAGCGCCCTCGAAAGCACCGGAATCGACTCCAACTGTGATTTTGTCAACAGAGGTGTACTTCGAATTTTGGACGCGGCCGAGGGTACGGTAGCCGGAAAAATATGTTTGAAAATCGGTTCCGTATCACTTTTCGACGGGGAATCACGAGGTGCACCCCATTTAGCCATTGAGAGTCGCATTCGAGCGTCACAACAGCCCAAAGTCGAAAAGTGCCGAAAATCAGTCAACAGAGGTATACTTCGAATTTGGACGCGGCCGGGAGTACGGTAGCCGAAGAAATATTTTTGACAACCGGTTCCGGACCACTTTTCAACGGAGAATCGCGTGGTGAGGTTCACTTTGCCACAACGCGTCGCAATCGAGCGTTACAACGGCCGAAAGTCGAAAAGTGCCAAAAATCGGCGAAAATCGGCAGTCGTTGCCCCTAAGTTTCGCAAGATTTACACGGCCGATTACGGCGATTTTGGTGTTAAATCAAAGCAAATCGATAGGTGCTCACGGGAAATTATCGTTTAAAACGATTTTACACCGGAATCTCACAACTCGATTTTTTACACCGAAATTTCACACCTCCGAAATTTTCTTTCGCCCATAACTTCCGCGTGGAACGACTTAGGAAGCTGAGGTTTCTTTTCCGGGCTAGATATTGTCGTGGGCTATAACATATCCAAAAATCACCAAAATCGATCAAGCATTGCGAAAATTATGGATGGATAACGCTTTTCAATGTACTACAGAATTCGAATTTTTGAATTTTCTCAAAATTTTTCCACTACGCGAAAAAAATGAAGGTGCGTCCACACCTACTATCCCTCGAGAGCTATCGATTAAAAAAAACCGCGTCCAAATCGGACGAAGCACGCGCGAAAAATCTTGAGGGGGAGATTTTTATTTTCGGTGTCCCGACTATAGCCCTCCGCCCTTTTAGGGTCGGAGTGCTAAAAACTAAAAAAAACAGCGTTTTTTTGAACTACGGAAAAGTTTACCGCTCCATAACTGTCGCAATACTTGGTCGATTTTGGTGATTTTTGGATATGTTATAGTCTTCGAGAATATCTACCTTGGAAAAGAAACTTCAGCTTCCTAGGTTGTCCCGCGCGGAAGTTATGGCCAAAAGAAAATTTCGGAGGTGTGAAATTTCGGTGTAAAAAATCGAGTTGTGAGATTCCGGTGTAAAATCGCTCCAAACGCTTTGATCCGACATGAACCTATCGATTTGCTTCAATTTGACACCAAAATCGGCGGAATCGGTCCAGCATATCTTTCTGGACGATTGCTCAACGACCGACGATTTTCACCGATTTTCGACACTTTTCGACGTTGGGCTGCTGTAACGCCCGATTGCGACTCTTAATGGCTAAATGGTGTCCACCACGTGATTCCCCGTCGAAAAGTGATACGGAACCGAGTTTAAAAAATAGTTTTCCGGTTACCGTACTCCCGGCCGCGTGCAAATTCGAAGTACATCTCTGTTGACTTATTTTCGGCACTTTTCGACTTTGGGCTTCTGTAACGCTCGAATGCGACTTCTAATGGCTAAATGGGGTCCACCACGTGATTCCCCGTCGAAAAGTGATACGGAACCGATTTTCAAAAATATTTTTCCGGCTACCGTACCCCCGGCCGCGTCCAATATTGGAAGTGCACCTCAGTTGACAGAATCACAGTTGGAGTCGATTCCGGTGCTTTCGAGGGCGCTGATTCCGAATGTGGCACTCGTTTTGCGATGCGGACCAGGATTTGCGACTTTTCATCGACAATTGGGGCACCTTAACCATGTTTTGTCGAAACTCTAAGCGTGGGGATTCTTCGGTGCAATATCCAATTTCGGGCATTCTGCGCTGTTGACAAAGTCGGCATTGGTTCTGCGCTGCAGGCAGACGAAGTCGGCACTGGTAAGGAAGTTTCAACAACAACTGCTGTTGCAAAGAAGTTTCTTCCACTACTCCTTACGACCAGGTATATGACCGCGGCACAGTTCTGGTGTGCGCCGGCATTTGTTGGTGCGGGAAATTTGATTTCCGTATCGTCTCCTTTAAAGCCATGTTCGGGCGGGATTTGCGGCGAATCTTTGTGTGGTATAATTGCCTATTGTACACGGTGTGCAATCGCTTTGTGTGTTTTCGTCGACTGTTCTCTCTCTCTCTCTCTGTTTTCGCGCCCATGTGTTTTGTAGTAATACGTTACTGTAGTGCGCCGGTATTCTCCATAGGGTTAAGTCGCTGCAGTAATTGGTTCGTCTTTGTTTCCGTTTCGCGCTCTCTCGTTCCCACGCTCTGCTGGTGCGGACACTCCATTGCGTGAGCGTGTTTCGTGGCGCGCGTGTCCAGCGTATAGATATCCAGCTGTGCGCGCGTCCCGTGGTGCGGACGCTCGATTGCGTAAGCCTGTTTCGTGGCGCGCGTATCTAGATCTACCGCATAGATAGCCAGCCTGCTGTGCGCGCCCACTTCTTTGTCGAGTGCCGTGCGTTGTGTATTAGAGATGGGCACCGGTCACCGGCCGCAGCCGGGCCGGTTGCCGGCTGGTTGAAGCTTGACACTGCCAGTCGCTGGGTTTATCCATATTGAGTTTTCCGACGGTCTGTTGCGCGGCGCGCGGACAGTCTGTTGCGCAGCCGGCGACGCAATACCTCCATCCCGAGTCGGGTCGGAGTGCTTCTATGCAGGGGCTCCTGCACGTAATCCTTGTTTCAGTGTAGAACTAGGGTCTATGGCCCGGGGCGGGCCTAAGCAGATGCCATTACACTTAGAGGCCGATGTGGCGCAAGTGACGCGTTGGAGCAGGCTGTACTGACGACGATGAGCGCAAGCTGTACTGACCGCTGACTGTCTATAGCCACTCACAATGTAGAATGCCAGCGGCGCCCCAATTGTACAGGCGCGCCTTATCTACGCTACACATCGGGGGCTCCCCCGCTGGGGTGGACGGCGTCGGTTTCCGTTGTGCTACAGTACGACGCTCCTATAACTCGGTTCGATTGCGCGTGCGTAGATCCTTTCTCAGCGCGTCTTATATGGACGGCGTACTGTAGGCGCAGCAACAAGCTTAGAGTAAAAACTGGGTACGCGATGATGGTTGATTGGCATTGCATAGTGTTTCGTGCATTTGAGGAGTAGATTCCATAGTGTGTCAGAATAGAAAGTTGAGCATTTCTTCGGGGAGTTTCGCCGCAGTTACCTCGAGTTTCCAAATAAAGATTGTGCCATACTTGGGCAATCGATGCCTGTAAGGCGCATTGGTGGGTACTGATCCATAAATGGATCAGGAATGTTCGCCGCAGGTTCACTCTGGAATGAAGAGGGTCTAAATAGGACGACGCCCTTTTCTTTTGGGTCACAAATGCGGACGGTTACGGTACCGTTGCTGTAGATTGCAGAGCCGCACAGTAATCACAATTGCCACATTTAGTTTTAGATCGAATATATGGCAAAACAAACGTTGCCGGACACACCCATGGAAAAACCTTGCTAAATACAAACCATTTGAAAATGTCAAATTTTGCCATATTAAACAAAACCTTAAAAATATCCCTAATTTCTTGAATTCTAAAATCTGAAACTACTTGCTAAATACTTGGCAGACTATGCTCGATAAATCTCTGCAAAGAAATTTTAAAATCTAAGCTGTTTTAAATTGCCGAAATTTGGGAATATTGACAATACCCTTGAAAATATCCCTAATTTCTTGAATGTTAAAGTCTGAAACTGGTTCCCAATTACCTCACATACTACACGCGATACATCCACGCAAAGATATTTTGAAATTTAAGCCGTTTGAAATTTTTGAAATTTGGCAATTTTGACAAAAAAGCCTTGAAAAAAACCCCTAAATTCGCTAATTATAAAATCAAGAACTATTTGCTAAGTACTTGACAGACTATGCTCGATACATCCGTGCAAAAAAGTTTTAAAATTTAAGCTGTTTGAAATTGTCGAAATTTGGGAATTTCGACAATACCCTTGAAAATATACCTAATTTCGTTAATTATAAAACCTGAAACTATTTGCTAAAGACTTGGCAGACAATGCCCGACACAACCATGCAAAGACATTTTGATATTTACGCTATTTGAAATTGTCGAAATTTGGGAATTTTAACAATACCCTTGAAAATATCCCTAATTTCGTTAATTATAAAATCAGAAACTATTTGCTACAGTCTTGACATACTATGCCCAATACATTAACGCAAAGATATTGTTACATTTAAGCCGTTTGAAATTGTCGAAATATGTAAATTTTGACAAAACCCTTGAAAATATCCCTAATTTCGTTAATTATAAAATTTGAAACTACTTGCTAAATACCTGGCAGACTGTGCTCGATACATCGGTGCAAAGAAGTTTTGAAATTTAAGCCGTTTGAAATTGTCGAAATTTGGAATTTTTGACAAAACTTTTGAAAATATCCCTAATTTCGTTAATTATAAAATTTGAAACTATTTGCTAAATACTTGGCAGACTATGCTCGATACATCGGTGCAAAGAAGTTTTGAAATTTAAGCCGTTTTAAATTGTCGAAATGTGGGAATTTTGACAAAACCCTTGAAAATATCCCTAATTTCGTTAATTATAATCTCTGAACCTATTTACTAAATACTTGGCAAACTATGCTCGACACATCTGTGGAAAGAAGTTTTGAAATTTAAGCTGTTTGAAATTGTCGAAATTTGGGAATTTTGACAAAATCCTTGAAAATATCCCTAATTTCGTGAATTATAAAATCCGAAACTATGTCACAAATTCATCGCGTCTCATGCCCTTTCCATTTCAGTAAAAACTTTGCCGATACGACTTGTAAATAAAAGTGTCATTTTTGACATTTTCATATTTTAATTGTAAATATCTCGAAATAGGGAAATTAGCAACAGAAACGGACAACGGCACGTTACTCAGCGCATTCGACTCCATTGGGTGGCACTAACCGTCATGTCTAGTTTTGTGACACAGACAGACACACACACACACACACAGACAGACAGACAGAAACACGAACAGACAATAGCGTCCGTATATATACTCGCCGCGCTGGGGCGCGGCGAAAAAACAATGGCGGACGGTATTTTCGGATTCGCGAAATTTTACAGAGCGTGAGTACATTCGGCCAAAATCAGGCTAAATACACCGCAAATCGCCAAACAAACGACGGATTCGCGTTATGCGGCATCAGAAAGCCCAGACACAACTGTCAACACAATTTTGAAAATTCGACCCCGGGACCCAATTCTTGGCCGGCCGGGTGCCGAAATCACGGTAAAGGCGTCCCAAATCGCAAAACAAACACCGGATTCGTGTTCAGCGTCGTCGAAAACCACCGAAACAAGTGAAAACTCAATTTCGAAAATTTGACCCCGGGATTCAACAAGCTCCGGTATTAAAAAGTTGAGTTTGTATTCTGACTGACATTGCAAAGAGTTGCGTTCTTTCTGCAGAGAGTGCGAGAGTTCATCGCCCGCATGCTCCGCTTCATGAGCCCCCGCTTCGCAAGAGGGTATTGCATTAGCAATATTGATTTCGCCCGCGATTTGGCTTTTAGAGCAAGAACATCCCTCTTTCAAGCAACGCTTTTAAAAAAGTGACAAAAACTTGTAAAAGTTTTGGCAAACAATGGACAGAGCACAAAAGAGCGCACTACGAGCAATCAAACCGTGTCGCACTTCTGCATGTAGCAAAGAGCGATCTTAGCGTTAAAATCGCGAGAATGGCGTTTTCTGCGGTGCGTGTTTGCGTAATTGAACAAAGTTTTGTAGCCGCATGAAAGAACACGTCGAGAGCTTTCACCTGGCGTGTCGATTGCCACTCTACGACGTAAGACGACCGAGTTAGAGCCGTTTGTGCTTTTGCGCCTTCTAGTTACTGTAACTCGCGAAATTCAAACCTTTGAATTTCCACCAATGGGAGAACAAACGATCAGTGATTCGGGAGCTGTCCAAAAAGCTCGAGATCGTCTCTCTACGACGCAAGTTGAGCGAGTTAGAGCGATCTGAGTGTCAAAATCGCGAGAATGGCGTTTTCTGCGGTGCGTGTTTGCGTAATTGAACAAAGTTTTGCAGCCGCGTGAAAGAGCACGTCGAAAGCTTTCACCTGGCGTGTCGATTGCCGCTCTACGACGTAAGACGAGCGAGTTAGAGCCGTTTTGTGCTTTTGCACCTTCGAGTTACTGTAACTCGCAAAATTCAAACATTTGAATTTCGACCGATTGGAGAACAAATGATCAGTGAGTCGGGAGCTATCTACGACGCAAGTTGAGCGAGTTAGAGCGATCTTAGCGTCAAAATCCCGAGAATGGCGTTTTCAGCGGTGCGTGTTTGCGTAATTTAGAACATTTTTACTGCCACGTGAATGGGCGCGTCGAGAGCTTTCATCTGACGTGTCGATTGCCACTCTACGACGTAAGACGAGTGAGTTAGAGCCGTTTTGCGTTTTTGACCTTCAGGTTACTGTAACTCGCGAAATTCAAATTTTTGAGTCTCGACACCGGTTATGACTAATGATCAGTGAGTCGAGACCTATCCGTAGAGCCCAAGATCTCCGCTCTACGACTTTCCAACGCCGAGATCTGAGAGCGTGACGCACGGACGGACGGACGCACGCACGCACGCCGAGCTCTCGTATGGTGTCGCCCGCCTGAGGGCGGGCGAAAAAATTCGGCGCGGCCGGGATACGGTACCTCAAAATGGTCAAGACACTTCGTCTAGACCAACTTTTGACGCTGAACACGTTGCAATGGTCAATTTGCCGCTAAAGGCACGCTTTCCAGCCCAAAAATTCACTCAAAGTCGAAAATCCGCATTTTCCGCTCGGGACCCGGGATTTTTGCCACCGCGGATCTCCCGAACGGCAAGACCGATCTCGGCAGTTTTGGTGCCAATCGGAAGGTCATACATGGGTCTGTGTTTTGCAGAAAAGTTTGGGAGGATTCACGCAAACTCGAGTTACGATTTTTTAAAGGTCGGAAAAAATTTTGAATTTTGAATTTTCTACCGTACTCCCGCGTCGGACCACCTAGGGAGCCCGTTCCAGCGATGCCGCCTAGAGGACCCAAAGGCCTATAACATATCCAAAAATCACCCAATTCGGCCCACTTTTGCGAAAGTTGTGGGGTATTTTTTTCTACTTGGCAAAAATTCGAAATTTTGAATTTTCGCAAAATTTTTCCACGCCGACATTTTTTCACCCCCCGAGCACGCTGCGCGTCGTCATAAGCTATCTTTTAAAAATGAATTTGGCTCCCTAGGTGCTTCGTAGCGAGCGCCAGGCCTGTTGGTGTTAACTGTGGGCTTTACCGCTCCTATAGCACTCCTTCGCTTTTCAAGCGGCGGAGTGCCAACAAGTCTCTTTTAAAAAGCGGAGTGGTTTTGAGCTTTGAATTTTTACTGAGATTGTAGCAAGGCCCTTTCCGGTTTCGTGCTGCGTCTTTGACTCTCCTCGCGACTACACTTTTTGGAGTGGTCTTGCTACGCAACATTGGTATCGCTCGGGTTTAATTCTTTAGCACCGAGAAAATCATCTTTTCAGACTAAATTTAAAAAAGACACTGGAATCTAACGCAAAACTACAGGTTAATTGTGAGCATGATTTGATGTTGGCTTGCAGTGAGCTCTTCAGCGATGTCAAGACCGCCGCTTTTCAACGCACGAGTGCCAAGATATAACAAACCAAAATCTGCAGTTTTCATCGCGTTTTGGTTACTGTAGCCCTCTCATTGACCTTTTGAAACTTTTTGTTGTCGGATTCTTGCTCAGGAGGTCGAGCGCTTTATTTTGATATGCGATTCGACGAGGTTTGATGAAGTTTTGACTTTTCGCGAACCTTACTTTGGGATACTGTAGCGCGCAATTTTTAAAACTTGTTATTATTTCGACGCCGCAGTTCGCGAGAGTAGTCCGACGGCTACTTGTCGATGTGTCGAACTCAACCCAGCGACGCCAGACAAGCGAGTTATTAAGCCCGAAGCAAGCGTGACGTTTCCAGTTTTCGACGCGTTTTAGTTACTGTAGCTCTCTGTTTAAACTTATGAAAATTTTTGTTGTCGGATTCGTGCTCAGGAGCTCGAGCGCTTCACTTTGATATGCGATTTGACTAGCTTCGGTCAACTTTCGTCTTAAAATGGACCCCACTTTGGGATACTGTAGCGCGCGAGTTTGAAAACTTATTTCAGTTTTGAACACTCAGATGGCGAGAGTAGTCCGAGGGCTACCCGTCGATGTGTCGAACTCAACCCAGCGACGTCAGACAAGCGAGTTATAGAGCCCGCGACTATGCTAAAATCAGCACTTTCCGACGCGTTTTGGTTACTGTAGCCCTCTGTTCAAACTTTTGAAACTTTTCATTGTCGGATTCTTGCTCAGGAGCTCGAGCGCTTCATTTTGATATGCGATTTGACTAGGTTTAGTCAACTTTGGTCTTAAAATGGATCCCACTTTGGGATACTGTAGCGCGCGATTTGAAAAGCTGTTTTGGTTTCGACTATCCAGGTGGCTAGAGGAGTCCGCAGGCTACTCGACAATGTCTCAAACTCCACCCTACGACGTCAGACGAGCGAGTTATTAAGCCCGAAGCGGGCGTGACCCACGCACATACGTACGTACGTACGTACGTACGTACGTACGTACGTACGTACGTACGCACGCACGCCGAGCTCTAGCCGAGCCGAGCCGAGCTGATAGAACAAGTCTCTTTTAAAAAGCGGAGTGGTTTTGAGCTTTGAATTTTTACTGAGATTGTAGCAAGGCGCTTTCCGGTTTCGTGCAGCGTCTTTGACTCTCCTCGCGACTACACTTTTTGGAGTGGTCTTGCTACGCAACATTGGTTTCGCTCGGGTTTAATTCTTTACACTAAGAAAATCATCTTTTCAGACTGAATTAAAAAAAAACTGGAATCTAACGCAAAACTACAGGTTAATTGTGAGCATGATTTGATGTTGGCTTGCAGTGAGCTCTTTAGCGATGTCAAGACCGTCGCTCTGCAACGCACGAGTGCCAAGATATAACAAACCAAAATCTGCTGTTTTCATCCCGTTTTGGTTACTGTTGCCCTCTCATTGACCTTTTGAAACTTTTTGTTGTCGGATTCTTGCTCAGGAGGTCGAGCGCTTCATTTTGATATGCGATTCGACTAGGTTCTATGAAGTTTTGACTTTTCGCGGACATTACTTCGGGATACTGTAGCGCGCAATTTTTAAAACTTGTTATTTTTTCGACGTTACAGTTCGCGAGAGCAGTCCGAGGGCTACCCGTCGATGTGTCGAACTCAACCCAGCGACGTCAGACAAGCGAGTTATTAAGCCCGAAGCAAGCGTGTCGTTTCCAGGTTTCGACGCGTTTTGGTTACTGTAGCTCTGTGTTTAAACTTTTTAAACTTTTTGTTGTCGGATTCGTGCTCAGGAGCTCGAGCGCTTCACTTTGATATGCGATTTGACTAGCTTCGGTCAACTTTTGTCTTAAAAGGGACCTCACTTTGGGATACTGTAGCGCGCGAGTTTGAAAACTGATTTCAGTTTTGAACACTCAGATGGCGAGAGTAGTCCGAGAGCTACCCGTCGATGTGTCGAACTCAACCCAGCGACGTCAGACAAGCGAGTTATTAAGCCCGAAGCAAGCGTGTCGTTTCCAGTTTTCGACGCGTTTTTGGTTACTGTAGCTCTCTGTTTAAACTTTTGAAACTTTTTGTTGTCGGATTCGTGCTCAGGAGCTCGAGCGCTTCACTTTGATACGCGATTTGACTAGCTTCGGTCAACTTTTGTCTTAAAATGGACCCCACTTTGGGATACTGTAGCGCGCGAGTTTGAAAACTTATTTTGGTATCGACCACTCAGGTGGCTAGAGGAGTCCGCAGGCTACTCGACGATGTCTCAAACTCCTTCCTATGACGTCAGACGAGCGAGTTATTAAGCCCGAAGCGAGCGTGACCCACGCGCGTGAAGCGAGCGTGACCCACGCACGTATGCACGTACGCACGTGCGCACGTACGCACGTGCGCACGTACGCACGTACGCACGTACGCACGTACGTACGCACGCCGAGCTCTTGATATGGTTCGCTCGGCTGAGGCCGAGCGAAAAAATAGTAGTAGCTTAGCGTGTCTACCGTCCTTGAAGTAGAGGGTGTCGCCAGGATAGTCGTCGTCCAAGACGCATTCGGCGCCGGTGTCGGCGTCGCAGCAGCTGTGCTTCAGGAAGCACGTTCCTTTACTTGGACGGGCGCTGACCGCCACGCAGGTCGGATCGGCCGCGCAAGCGGCTTTGCACAGACGTTTGGTCAAATGAGACTGACCAGATGATACGACTAGATGAAAAATGTCGCCGTTCGCGCAGAATGTCCCGCAACGACGGCGGAATGTGTGATTCGGGGTCGCTGAAACGACCAGTTGGTTCTGCAACGCAATGTTCTGCAAAGTTCTAATAGAAGCGAACTGGAACAGAGGCCTTCCAGAGCAGGAAGTTCCGACTGAGACGCTTGGCAGTCAAGACATTCGAAAAGATGACCAGTAGATTGACGACTCACATTAGCGGCCAAGTCCAGCAGTCTGAAAACTTACACAGCTTCCAGTATGCGTTTCGAAGAGGGTTGCCGCCGCCGCTGCAAGTCATCTGCGATTTCAAGTAGCAGTTCTCCGCGAGATCCGTCGCAATCACGAAGCCGACGCATCCGGCTGTTTGCGTGCATTCGACCTGAAACACTAACACTCAGAGCAAATTTATGCCAAAATTGCACCTGAAATTAAAAATTTAGAGTCCAAATCGTCCACTGTCGCATTGCCTCGCAAGATTGTCGCACTTCCTCTGTAGTTCCGTTGAGAGAACTGCTGCCGATGTCATTATTTGGGCAGTTTCTGCCAAGCCTTTCCCCGTACAAAATCGCCTGCACGGCATGGAAGCGAAACGCTGAAAGCGACTTCGACAGCTGACTCGTGGCTCTCGCTCTTACAATCGTCTTGAGAAAATTGCCAGCGCCCCACCTATCAGGAGAAGGCCAATAAGCATGCCGACACTCGCCCGCTCTTCAGTTTCCGTTGGCCACCGAATCATATTATTGCATAGAGCGATAGATGACTTGCTTCTCCGTCGATAACTTTGAGGCCGACGTCGACGCAGGCACATATTACGGTGCAAGGCGGTTGCGAGGTGATGTGGTCTCATGGGGCGCTGTCGATCGAGGTACCAATCTCTCCCTAGCTACATACACAGCTACATACACCGACGGAAATGCGACAAGTGATACGTGACACTCCTTGAGTGTCAGATGGGCACTCCGCGTGATTGTTTAGCAGACGGGGGCACAGAAGTAGTATAATGAATCAGGGCGCTTGATGGACTACCTCATGCTCTGCTAGCGGGAAGCTGCTGTGGTCTCATCCTTCCACCCAATGTCGGGAGTGCCGCCTTCCGCCTAGCCCCCCTCTGTCGGCTCCGTCTAGACTACGTGTACACGGAGGCGCGAAAGCAGCTTCTCCCAACCATCCTTTCTCCTTCCGCCAGTCGGGCAGACCACGAGAAGGGAGTGGGAGCCTCTCACGCCAGACGATCGCGGCCACTGAAAGATCTCCTTGGGGCGATATGCGACGGGCAATCTTGTGAACTGAAGGCTACTGGTTCGTGTCACTCCAAAGAACAGAACAGGCTTGCGCAACATTTAGGCTAACGCCTTACGAGTTGCAGTTTGTTTGCGGCGTCACTTCTCGATGGAAGAAAGCGAGCCTTAGAGCGTCGCCGTTAGCCGTAAAACCTACAAGGCTTTCGTGACGAGCGTCGAATGGATGGCCGCTCGATTCGTTTCAGAGAGTTAGGCGAGTGCGCGGCCTCCGCGGAAGGGGTCAGCGCCGTCGAAAGCTAAGAGAGCGACGCTCCTTCGAAACGCGGCTTCTCATCCCATTCGCGTAAGTGGCCATTAGACAGGACAGGAGCGAACGAGAGAGCCATTCGGAATCGCTGGCAAGTTGCTACGCGCCGCGACAGATAGAAGGGTTGGTTGAGCGCCAGAAGCGCTGCTTATACATCCAGTAACAAACCCTGAAGCTTCGCTCGCGATACGCCCTCTGCATTGCGATCAACTTTCTTAACGTTAAGCAATAGTTCACTTAACCGGCGCGCGGGCAGGCGAACGGTCTCCTTAACTGTGTCAGAGTTTCTCAACGGTTAACTAACATTGTAACCGGCCCGTCGGTAGGCTTAGCAGTGTTGGGGTTACTCAACAGTTGACTTAACCAGCCCATTTGCAGCAGAACTGTTCTTACCAGGGCCAAAGGTTAATGCCAGTGCTAAATATAGTCTGATAGCCATGGCAACCATGTCACTATACAAGAGCTGGCAGTGTGCGATTCCCTGCCAGTTCAACATTGGGCTGCTAGACTTTTCGTTTCCTCGGATCGGTCCCTCTACACTGTCGCTGACAGACCCTTTGCGGTATGAACAAGTGTGAAACAGGTGGCGGAAGGGATCACATTTAAAACGGGCACTCATCGCATATAGTTCGGGTGTTGGCACATACCGTAAATACTCTAATAAGCCCTCCCCCTTGAATAAGCCCCCACCCTCCAATAGTACCCCCTCCTAAAGAGAGGTTGAAATAATAGGCCCCCCGCCTCCAATAGTACCTACCCCCTCCCCCATGTACTATACTACCTGTATGTGTATTATACGGTACACTGTGTGCATGTATACTGTACTATAGTACTACTACAACTACTACAAGTGATAAATATGCCTTTAGTACGTGGTATGCTAAGAATATTTGGACTACAGAAGGTGTGTTTGGTATGCCATTAGTACAATTTCTGAACATTGGTGACTGGAAGGGGGTTGAATTAATAAGTCCTCCCCCTCGAATAAGCCCCCACCCTCCAATAGTACCCCCTCCTAGAAGGAGGTTGAGAAAATAAGCCCCCCGGGGGCTTATTAGAGTATTTACGGTATAAGACGGGACTGTCACATATAAATCGGCACAATCGCATACACACCAATTCTGGCCAACTGAATCGACATTCATTCCCATCTTCTCAGAAGTGAGACGCGTGACGTACAATACGGTACCAAGGTACATACAGGGCTTCACTGAGCACAACTATCCAAGCTCAGGTGACTTTCAATCTTTCTTCAAGATTGCTGTAGTTTTAAACTCGGTTGTGCGTCGCGCTCGACGCCGGTTTGCCGGAGGCGACAGGCTTCACCGCCGTCAACTTTCCTCCTGTCGATTTAGCGGCGGCCGGTTTCGAAAAGTAGAACTTTTGGAATTCTTCTCTGGCCGGCTTGCACATCAGCAGGATCAAGTAGGGATTCAGCCAGCAGAAGATGTCGTTCAGAATGTACCTGCAACATTGATAGCAAGGTGACCAATAGAAACTCATTGGCACTCCTCCCCTCCAAAAGGGAGGAGTGCTATAGTGATGGTGCGGATTCCGCGTAAATTCAAACGCTCATAAGTCGGGCTAGAGTTGGCCGATCGGGGCGAATTTTTTTTTATTCAATAGGTCTCGGGATGGAAAAACCTGCATCGGGGGTCTCGACTTCCGTACGGGACCCGATTTTTGGCAAGTTGCCAAAAACCCGGTTTTTTGGCCTCCGACGAACTTTGGACGCTTAGAATAGTGTTCTGGTAGAACGGAGCGAAACGGTCTCTGGGTCGAATATGTAAAAGACATCGGGCTATCCGATGGTAGGGGCGCCGCCGGGCTGGGCCCGGTCCTGCCCGGGCCGGGTAGCAAAAACCCGGTTCTTCGACCCAAAAATAGGGTTCGCGGCTCCCGCTGTAAGTGTTTTATTTTTGAAGTAGAAGTTGCAGTTTATTGACAAGTGGCACACCTCAGATAATCAATTACCGCACCGCATTGTTGAATCCGGTCAGATGTACCCCGGGCTGGGAAATATTGCCCAAAGTTGGGCCCCGGGTTTTCGGGTAAAACTTCGGGCCGGTGTAACTTTTGATAGGGTGCTCATATCGAGATAGGATAAAGACCAGACTATAGAGCTCGCCGAGTTCTACAATATTGTTATAGCCCATTTCTCTCTAAATGGCCGAATTTTGGGTGAAAATTTAAAAAAAATCGATTTTTGGGTCCAATTTGAAAGTTCTGCCATTCCCATTTTTTCGCCGCGCCTCAGCGCGGCGAGGTGATATATACGGTTGACAATGTCTGTCTGTCCGTCTGTCTGTCTGTGTGTCCGTCCGTCCGTTCGTGGCACCGAAGTAAAATATGTGACATATGTGGTCAAGTAGAGTCGAGGTCGCTGAGTACGGATCCGATATCCGTTTCTGTTGCTAATTTTGCATTTTCGAGATATTCACAGTTAAAATATGAAAATGTCGAAAATCGAATTTTTCGCCTGATGAGATAGCGGCGAAATTTCTTCAGAAATGGAAAGAGCGTAGACCGCGGATAATTTGTATCCCAAAAATTTTTTTTGCAAATGTGGAATTTGATAGAAATGCGCGATTATTTGTCGAAATTTCATAAAATGACAGAAATTAAACGTCATTTATTGACGAATGTGAATGCAGAAATGGGAAGGCCATACGTTAGCAAGAATTTGTTACATAGTCTTACAGTTTTTAAAACTTTAATTTTGAGATATTTTGAATTAAAATTGAAAAATTGTCGAAAATCTACTTTTTCGTCTAATGAGATGGCGGCTACGTTTCTTCAGAGATGGCAAGCGCATAGGCCATGGTTAATTAATAACACAAAAGAAAAGTTTTGGTGAAGCAGAATTTGGTAGAAAAACTTGGTTATTTGTCAAAATTTAATAAATGGGCAAACAAGTCTCTTTCAAAAAGCGGAGTGGTTTTGAGCTTTGAATTTTTACTGAGATTGTAGCAAGGCCCTTTTCGGTTTCGTGCAGCGTCTTTGACTCTCCTCGCGACTACACTTTTTGGAGAGGTCTTGCTACGCAACATTGGTATCGCTCGGGTTTAATTCTTTACACCAAGAAAATCATCTTTTCAAACTAAATTTTAAAAAAGACACTGGAATCTAGCGCAAAACTACAGGTTAATTGTGAGCACGATTTGATGTTGGCTTGCAGTGAGCTATTCAGCGATGTCAAGACCGCCGCTCTCCAACGCACGAGTGCCAAGATATAACAAACCAAAATCTGCAGTTTTCATCGCGTTTTGGTTACTGTAGCCGTCTCATTGACCTTTTGAAACTTTTTGTTGTCGGATTCTTGCTCAGGAGGTCGAGCGCTTCATTTTGATATGCGATTCGACTAGGTTCGATGAAGTTTTGACTTTTCGCGGACATTACTTCGGGATACTGTAGCGCGCAATTTTCAAAACTTGTTATTATTTCGACGTCACAGTTCGCGAGAGTAGTCCGAGGGCTACCCGTCGATGTGTCGAACTCAACCCAGCGACGTCAGACCAGCGAGTTATTAAGCCCGAAGCAAGCGTGTCATTTCCAGTTTTCGACGCGTTTTGGTTACTGTAGCTCTCTGTTTAAACTTTTGAAACTTTTTGTTGTCGGATTCGTGCTCAGGAGCTCGAGCGCTTCACTTTGATATGCGATTTGACTAGCTTCGGTCAACTTTTGTCTTATAATGGACCCCACTTTTGGGATACTGTAGCGCGCGAGTTTAAAAACTTATTTCAGTTTTGAACACTCAGATGGCGAGAGGAGTCCGCAGGCTACTCGACGATATCTCAAACTCCTTCCTACGACGTCGGACGAGCGAGTTATTAAGCCCGAAGCGAGCGTGACCCACGTACATACGCACGCACGTACGTACGTACGTACGCACGCCGAGCTCTTGATAGGGTTCGCTCGGCTGAGGCCGAGCGAAAAAACGGCCCCGCCATTAATTGACTACCGCGTGAATGGAGAAGTATAACGGTCGTATGCCAATAAGATTTTGCTTTCTGATTTGCTTTCCGATCACTTTCTGATCCGAAATTGGGTGCGGTAAGACGACCAAGCAAACATGTCGCACACACAGACTAAACAGCGAACGATGCAAGGAGCTAATGTAGTCATTATAATGACACCAATCAATAGTAAAGGTCGTGATAAGCTTTCTTTCCCATGCTCTATTTCTTGTTCTTCTTGTCATTCCTTGTCCTCTTACTTCACTCCACCACGAATAGATGCTCTGAAACACACGGCATGCTGAAGTTCCAGAAACAAGTCTCTTTTAAAAAGCGGAGTGGTTTTGAGCTTTGAATTTTACTGAGATTGTAGCAAGGCGCTTTCCGGTTTCGTGCAGCGTCTTTGACTCTCTTCGCGACCACACTTTTTGGAGTGGTCTTGCTACGCAACATTGGTATCGCTCGGGTTTAATTCTTTACACTAAGAAAATCATCTTTTCAGACTGAATTTAAAAAAAGACACTGGACTCTAACGCAAAAGTAAGGTTAATTGTGGGCTTGATTTGATGTTGGCTTGCAGTGAGCTCTCCAGCGCTGTCAAGACCGCCGCTCTGCAACGCACGAGTGCCAAGATATAACAAACCAAAATCTGTAGTTTTCATCGCGTTTTGGTTACTGTTGCCCTCTCGTTGACCTTTTGAAACTTTTTGTTGTCGGATTCTTGCTCAGGAGGTCGAGCGCTTCATTTTGATATGCGATTCGACTAGGTTTGATGAAGTTTTGGCTTTTCGCGGAAGCAAGCGTGTCGTTTCCAGTTTTTGACGCATTTTGGTTACTGTAGCTCTCTGTTTAAACTTTTAAAACTTTTTGTTGTCGGATTCGTGCTCAGGAGCTCGAGCGCTTCACTTTGATATGCGATTTGACTAGCTTCGGTCAACTTTTGTCTTAAAAGGGACCTCACTTTGGGATACTGTAGCGCGCGCGTTTGAAAACTTATTTCAGTTGTGAACACTCAGATGGCGAGAGTAGTCCGAGGGCTACCCGTCGATGTGTCGAACTCAACCCAGCGACGTCAGACAAGCGAGTTATTAAGCCCGAAGCAAGCGTGTCGTTTCCAGTTTTCGACGCGTTTTGGTTACTGTAGCTCTCTGTTTAAACTTTTGAAACTTTTTGTTGTCGGATTCGTGCTCAGGAGCTCGAGCGCTTCACTTTGATATGCGATTTGACTAGCTTCGGTCAACTTTTGTCTTAAAATGGACCCCACTTTGGGATACTGTAGCGCGCGAGTTTGAAAACTTATTTTGGTTTCGACCACTCAGGTGGCTAGAGGAGTCCGCAGGCTACTCGACGATGTCTCAAACTCCACCCTACGACGTCAGACGAGCGAGTTATTAAGCCCGAAGCGAGCGTGACCCACGTACGTACGTACGTACGTACGTACGCACGCACGCACGTACGTACGCACGCCGAGCTCTTGATATGGTTCGCTCGGCTGATCCAGTTTTTGACGCATTTTGGTTACTGTAGCTCTCTGTTTAAACTTTTAAAACTTTTTGTTGTCGGATTCGTGCTCAGGAGCTCGAGCGCTTCACTTTGATATGCGATTTGACTAGCTTCGGTCAACTTTGGCTTAAAAGGGACCTCACTTTGGGATACTGTAGCGCGCGCGTTTGAAAACTTATTTCAGTTGTGAACACTCAGATGGCGAGAGTAGTCCGAGGGCTACCCGTCGATGTGTCGAACTCAACCCAGCGACGTCAGACAAGCGAGTTATTAAGCCCGAAGCAAGCGTGTCGTTTCCAGTTTTCGACGCGTTTTGGTTACTGTAGCTCTCTGTTTAAACTTTTGAAACTTTTTGTTGTCGGATTCGTGCTCAGGAGCTCGAGCGCTTCACTTTGATATGCGATTTGACTAGCTTCGGTCAACTTTTGTCTTAAAATGGACCCCACTTTGGGATACTGTAGCGCGCGAGTTTGAAAACTTATTTTGGTTTCGACCACTCAGGTGGCTAGAGGAGTCCGCAGGCTACTCGACGATGTCTCAAACTCCACCCTACGACGTCAGACGAGCGAGTTATTAAGCCCGAAGCGAGCGTGACCCACGTACGTACGTACGCACGCACGCACGTACGTACGCACGCCGAGCTCTTGATATGGTTCGCTCGGCTGAGGCCGAGCGA
>JASAMZ010010454.1:0-49478 GCA_030248115.1 Linhomoeus sp. GSCO2_2
CAAAACTGCGGAAAGGTCACAACGACACGCTAAGATGTGCCGAATATGTTGCCGCGTGTCGTTGTGACCTTTGCGCAGTTTTGTGTGGATAATTTTAGTCGAAAATGCTTTCCCTCAATTAATGCCGGTACCTACTAATATCTCTCTTACAAATTTGGTGGGCGACGCTTAGCGCCGCATTTGCTACACCAGAGGAATATCGTTTAATACTCTTGCTTTTACATGCTTCACACCTGGAACATATTCATCTTTCTGCCTTTAGGCACTTTTACACAAAGTACTCTAACTTTTTTATTGGCGGAGCCAATCAACCAGTCAACTTGAACGAGTAGTCAACCTTGAGACATGGATGTTTAGGCTCTCGAACGAGCCGAACCCCTTTTAGTAACGTACGAGGCGAGTAGGACAATTTTTGGGCACGTATGGGTCCTGAACGAGCGCCGAGCGGAAGCACTTTGAGGCACGCACAAAACGGGTAAGACATTTTTGGGGTACGTATGCAGCGGCTCCTGAAACTCTGCCAAGAGCTTCAGGAGGGACAGGGGTAAGGGGATTGCAGGACACAATTAGAGCGAGGGTTGTGGTTGAGGGTCAAGAATCTTACCCCTTGCCTTGTATGCAGGTCAAAAATCTGACTACTTGCACAGGTGAAGGCCAAAAATCTCACCCCTTGGTTTGTATGAGGTCCACAAATCTGACCCCTTGGTTTGTGCCAGGTTCTAAAACTTCGCCCCTCACGCCATTGGATTCTCTTCTACAGGGTGGTTGTGCGTTGACAGCAGATGGAGTCTGAGGACCCTCATGAATCAATTCTTCTTATCAAAGCAGTTTTATTTGATCCCCAACACGACTAGGTTTGGATAAGGCAACACTGAGTTGCGGCCAGACCACGTTTGCGTGACTCCGCGTGCACATGGTGCGTGGTACGGCGTCGACGATGGCGCCATTGGATTCCTCTCGTCGAGACGGTTTCAACGAACCCCAACAACGCCATGTTCCGAGCAGCCAATCAAAAGTTACAAATTTGTGGCACCTTTTTGCAAAAATAACGCTTCTGGTACCTTTTTGCGGGTCGCGGATAGCGCCATTGTAATTTTCTCGGTGAGACGGTTCAAACGAACCCCTACAACGCTATGTTTGGATGAGCCAATAAAAAGTTGATTTTTGAGGCACCTTTTTGCAAAAATAGCGCTCGTGGTAAATTTGGGGGCGGCGGCATTGGTGCCATTGTAATTTTCTCGTCGAGACGCTTCAAACGAACCCCTATTTGATATGGTTCTGATGTGCTTTGAATTTGTTAACAATTTGTCAGTATACTGAAACTCTCCTTCGCGGTCGACATTTTTGCCCCCATGCGTGGTAGGTCGGAGGGGGTCGACGTGGTCACCGTTGGATTCTACGCGTCGAGGCGGTTCTGCCGATGCCAACTTTATCTAATTTTAATTTTATTCTGCTGCTGCTGTTCTATATTTAATTTAATTAAATGGTGCTGACGCCTCCTGAACGAGCGGGAGCAGTTTGAGGCACGCACAGAATGAGTAGGACAATTTTGGAGGCACGTATGCAGGGCCTCCTGAACGAGCGGGAGCACTTTGAGGCACGCACAGAATGAGAACTAAGGGACAATTTTGGGACACGTATGCAGGGCCTCCTGAACGAGCGGGAGCACTTTGAGGCACGCACAGAATGAGTAGGACAATGTTGGGGCACGTATGCAGGGCCTCCTGAATGAGCGGGGGCACTTTGAGACACGCACAGAATGAGTAGGACAATTTTGGGACACGTATGCAGGGCCTCCTGAACGAGCGGGAGCACTTTGAGGCACGCACAGAATGAGTAGGACAATTTTGGGACACGTATGCAGGGCCTCCTGAACGAGCGGGAGCACTTTGAGGCACGCACATAAAGAGAAGTACAAAATTTGGACACGTATGCAGCGCCTCCTGAACGACACGCACGGAAACAGGACATGGGCACGTATGCAGGGCCTCCTGAACGAGCGGGGGCACTTTGAGGCACGCACAGAATGGGTAGGACAATTTTGGGCACGTATGCAGGGCCTCCTGAACGAGCGGGAGCACTTTGAGGCACGCACAGAATTAGTAGGACAATTTTGGGACACGTATGCAGGGCCTCCTGAACGAGCGGGAGCACTTTGAGGCACGCACAGAATGAGTAGGACAACTTTGGGACACGTATGCAGGGCCTCCTGAACAAGCGGGAGCACTTTGAGGCACGCACAGAATGAGTAGGACAATTTTGGGACACGTATGCAGGGCCTCCTGAACGAGCGGAGGCACTCTGGGGCTTGTACTGTATAGTGCGCAACCACGGTTGGGAAGAATAGCAGGCGACTCGACGAGATCCTGTTGATGGACGCTAGAGCGTGACGTGAAGAAGAAGAAGAAGGAGAAGAAGACGGAGAAGAATTCACCCCCCGCCGTTGGGACAAGAAACGCGCCGCGATCCTTTTTGCGTCTGTAACTTTTGCTACACTTAACTGATTTTCACCAAATTTGGAATTTAATCTATTCGTAATAAGGTCCTTTAGTGTACCAAATTTCATCCAATTCCGTTTAGTACCGCCTGAGAAATAAATATCGTGATGATGGGAAAAGGTGCGCGCGGCCTGGATGGAACATATTATGGTTTGGCGCTGCCGCGCCAACCATGATTATGACGCACGGAGAATGGATGGCTAGTGGAGTAGTCACCTTTCAACCGCCAGTTCTGCGACAAGAGACGAACACTCTGCTTTCATGGATGTTGGACTGATTGTCACTAGCAGAAGCATGTCACCCAATCAAGACATGTCCAACTCAAGCTTCATTTCATTTCGCAGAGAAGACGTCTATGGCCCTTCGCAGCAGGCTTCGCGGCCATCAACTGCTTAGGCCTGATGGGCAACGTCAGTGTAGTTGCGGCTGTCTGGCGCTCGGACAGACTGAGGATGGCCTGCGCCTATCTCATGGCCGCGCTCGCCTTTGCTGACGCCCTCACCAACCTCTACTCACTCCAGGTTAGTGTAGCTGGAAAAGTGACAAAATAGAACGAACGATACGCAGCTCAGTTCCTTTCACTCTCGCGACTACGGTAGGTCCTGCAACGACTAAAAGTAGATGCTTAAAGTCAAATACGGTGCAGCTTTAAACGTTCAGCGACCGCCAAGTGCCAACTTCGACTTTCCTAGTTGAGTCAACCTGACTCAGACAATGGAGTACCACCAACTGTTTAGATGGCGGCGATGGCGGTGTGGCCTCGATTCCATTGGATGTCGAACAGAGACTGCTTCCTGGCTTCGGCGCCGGGTCTCTTGTTTCTCGGTGTAGAGAACATCCTCGTCTGGATCGTTGGTATTGACAGGTGCGGAAGAGAGCTGGTTTGTTGACGACAGTGTCGATATAGACTGTCGTTCGTAGCGTCAACTGACACTTTGTTATGTGAGCAGTACACAGAACTGGTACGTCCAAACCGGACACCAAATCGCGTTGAACTCAAGCACACGCAAAATGGTCTTTGACTCACTTTTGGCATGCAACAGGTGCGTGGTGCTGAAGCTTCGCAACCGGTACAACAACTGGAACCCCGCCGTCTACACGCTCAGCATGCTGCTGCCAGCCATAGTCTACTCGGCTGCCATCCTCTCTGCAGGGTGGGTCTGTGAAGAATACGATATCGGTGCCCAGTGTCGCTTCGCTGGTACCCTGTGACGCTACAACAGCCACACAGCTAGAGTTATGGTTTCAGACTGACCGGATCCTCGAAAGACATCCTTGTCTTTGTCTGCGGACCGCCGACAGCCTTCGGCGGGATCGGCCTGCTCGTCTGGGCGGCAGCCGGAAATTTGCTCTGTCTCGCCGTGCTGGCGACCTACGCCTACGCCCTGCACTTGGCCAGAGGTGTGGGCTAGGGTGCTGTTGAGTTGACTCCTCCCGCGTAGTTGATGCGCTGCAAAGTCAAAACTAATGCAGCGCGGGAGGGTGAGGTGCAAGACGACTTCCAGGAAATCAGTAGCGGATCCAGGGGGGGCGGCTGTGCGTCCGCCCCCCCCCCCCCCCATTCGGCCAAACCGCCCCCCCCCAATCCCCCTCCCGAGAAAAAAATTGTGCGGCAGCACCTCCAGAGCAAAAAATTTTCGCCTGCGGCGCTATTTTATAGCACTTTTGTACCAAAATCGGCCAAAATTTTTGCCTGCGGCGCTATTTTATAGCACTTTTGTACCAAAATAGGCCAAAATCGGCCAAAATTTTTGCCTGCGGCGCTATTTTTTAAGCATTTTTTCGCCGCGCCTCAGCGCGGCGATGTGTATATATACAGATGACGATGTGTAGTCCGCGAACTTTTTTGTCCAGCCGAAGTAAAACACGTGACAGATGGCATCAGGTAGAGTCGATGTCGCCGATTACGGATCCGATGAGATTAGCTGTTGCTATTTTCAGAATGAAGGTGGGTGTAACGTTTGAAGTTTGAAATTTTTCGACAAATTATCTCTATTTGCAATGTTACGGTGCTTACGGGGCATATCACGTGCTAAAGCACCGTAGTCTGCTGAATAGACGCCAACTGAGAGTACGACAGCATGGCGTAGGCTGGCCTCTGAAACTCCTCTCCTCCTCGTCTCCATCTCTCCCGCCAACCACCCTCTCTCGAGGAACCCAGCCCCAACGAGCATCCGCCCCACTACCCGATGTAGACCCGGATTCGAAATTGTAAGCGTAGTCCGGGCCCTTCCAGACGGGCTGGCGGGAGGAACTTCAAAATAGAAATATTAAAAATGCGGCAAAAAATACGAAAAGTATAGATGTGCACTTGAGATTAACTGAAGCGTATGAGATGGAATCAGATGGAAATGTGATGGGATATTATGGATAGGAAATGAAAATTAAAATAGCAAATTGAAAATCATATCATCTGATAAAATTCAAAAATATGGTAAAAACACGGATTCGAATGTCACGTAGTCCGGCCCTACCAAGACGGTTGGCGGGAGAAGCTTGAAGTAGAAAAACATAGAGAAATTTTCGAATATCGTAAAAAATTCCTGTAAAACTGCTGCAGAAATTTATACAATCTGAAATTGTGAATTTTTAATAGAAGTGCGAGATTTTGTGAATTCTGCATATAGGATTTGCAATTTTACGAGTATGAAATGAAATTTCGAAACACGGACTGCTTACGAAAAGCTTGAAAATTACAGGTGCCAAAAAAGGAGACCCTAGCTTTCGCTGCCGTTCTCAAGCTTGCTCATGTATCAAGCGCAAATTTTCACAACATACTACATGTGTTTTCATAACAACAAAAATTGAGTCATTTATCCAGTCCTAAGAAATGCGTCACTTTCGCAAGTCATGTCGAAAATCGTGCAACGACTTTTCAATGAGACGTCGAGAGAACGACCAAGACAAGCCTCTCCTTCTCCTCACGTCCTCCATTAAAATTTCACCAATTTCACGGACCTTAGTTTCCTTAGATGGATCAAATGGTCCGAAATTTTGACCATTGATCAGAAAACACCCTGGTATGTTTTGTCCCAAATTTGCGCTAGACGCTATGAGCGGGCAGCCCAAAGTTAAGGTCTGTTCTGACCCACCCTGTAAAATCAAACGTCTCACAAGCCGGCCACGTAAGGCAATTGTAAAGCAAACATTCCAAAGCAACATTCTAAAGCAAACACAAACATTTCAAATTTCCCGCCAAAATTCAGCAAAACCAAGTTAAAACTAGTAACCTCCACCCTCGATTACCTGGAATCGACATAAGACCATGTTTAGGCTCCAAAAACGAAAAAATTAAAATTTTCAAATTTCCCGCCAAAATTGCCCCAAACAAAGCTCGGATTCGTAATCCCCACCCTCCATTGTCTCGAATCGACATGCGACAAGTCTACGCTCCGACAACGAAAAATTCAAATTTTTCAAATATCCCGCCAAAAAACTACCGTACCGTTCCGACGGCCGAATCAGCATGTCTTATGACGTGGGGAATGGGCATGGCCGCGTCCCCTTTGGAACCTTTTGTCTCGGCTCGCTCTCTCAACACTTCTGTAATATAATACGGAATTACTATAAATAGTATAATAGAATATAAAATACTGCGAATACTATCAAAATTAGGGTCTCCCTTTCCCGCAGATTAAAATATTTAGCAGAAAAAGCTCCACATAGATTTACAATAAAAATTTTTCAAAAACTGAGTGAATTTCGCTCCCTTAGGACTTCTGGTAATAAAACATGGAGTTGCTATACACTATAGAATAAGTATTGTGCTACAAATTGACTCAAATCACCACAAAACGCAATATGCGCAAATCCAACTATAAAAATGCCACCAGATTTTGCCATACAACGAAGTTTGGCGACGCAAAACAAACGCTACACAACCGTACCAAAATACACAAAAATTGCAAACCGCTATTCACGCAACACGCACCGACTATCTGATCCACCAGCTCGTACATTTCCTCCTCCTCCTTTTCCGCTTTGCGCTGCCGGTAGAGTCGGATGAAGTAAATGGTCGCCACTACGCCCGCAGACCCCGCCCCCCCCCCCCCCCCCCCAACCACCGCGGGGGGGGGGGGCCCCCCCCCCCGCCGCCCCGCGCTCCCCCCGTAGGTAAGGGCCCCCCCCCCTTCACAACAGTGATTCCATCGTATTTGTGCAGTGAATTATATTTTTGAATTTTTAAATTTATTTGAAATTCCAGCGGCCGCCAAAGACACCGCTCTATTCGTCTACGCCAATCTGATCCTTCCCGCTCTCGTCCTGACGCTGCGTACGTTGTTTGTTTTTTTTCATACAGGGTGCGCCAAAATGAGTGAGACCCCTAACTTTACGGCCGTGATTCTCAACTGTGATTCGACATATCGGGCCCAAATTTGAGCACAACGTACCACAGGGTGTTTCTGGCAAACGGTACAAATGTCGTGTCAATCGATGCTACGGACGGAAAATGGCGTCGATTTGCCCAACCCCATGTCGAAAATTTGCCCAAACGGAAATTGGTGGCACCAAATTTTCGACATGGGGTTGGGCAAATCGACGCCATTTTTTCGCCCGGCCTCAGCCGGGCGAACCCCTACGAGAGCTTATCGTCCGTGCGTCCGTGCGTCCGTTCGTTCGTCCGTCACGCTCTCAGATCTCGGCGTTGGTAAGTCGTAGGAAGGCGATCTTGGGCTTTATGGATAGGTCTCGACTTACTGAGAATTGCGCTAAGAGGTTTCGAAATTCAAAAGTTTGAATTGCGCGCGCTACAGTAACCCGAAGCTTCAAACTGAAAACGGCTATTACTCGCTCGTCTTACGTCGTAGAGCGGCGTGCGATAGGTCAACTGAAAGGTCTCGACGTGCTCTTTCGTTTGGCATTACAAATTTTCTTAATTACGCAAACACGCAACACGAAAAGCGACATTCTCGCGTTTTTAACGCAGAAATCGCTCTAACTCGCTCAGCGTGCGTCGTACGGAGACGATCTTGGGTTGGTTGGATAGCTCTCGACTCACTGATCATTTGTTCTTCTACTGGTCGAAACTCAAAAGTTTGAATTTCGGGAGCTACAGTAACCCAAAGGTTCAAAACGCAAAACTTATCTAACTCGCTCGTCTTCCGTCATAGAGAGACGATCTTGAGTTCCTTGAATAGGTTTTGGCACACTGATAATTCCGTTAAGAGAAGTCGAAATTCAAAAGTTTGAATTGCGCGCGCTACAGTAACCCGAAAGTCCAAAACGCAAAACGGCTCTAACACGCTCGTCTTACGTCGTAGAGCGGCGTGCGATAGCTCAACTAAAAGGTGTCGACGTGCTCTTTCGTTTGGCATTACAAATTTTCTTAATTACGCAAACACGCAACACGAAAAGCGACATTCTCGCGTTTTTAACGCAGAAATCGCTCTAACTCGCTCAGCGTGCGTCGTACGGAGACGATCTTGGGTTGGTTGGATAGCTCTCGACTCACTGATCATTTGTTCTCCCATTGGTCGAAACTCAAAGTTTGAATTTCGCGAGTTACAGTAGCCCAAAGGTTCAAACAGCAAATGGGCACTAACTCGCTCGTCTTACGTTGTAGAGCGGCATTCGTTTGACCGTTTGAAAGCTTACGTTGAGGCAGTTGTTGAACGGTAAAGAAATACTTTTGTTTTTTTTAACTCTTGCCTTACGAACAACTTTGTCTGCAAAAATAATTAATCCCGGGCGATCCCAATGTTGCCCTGCAACAACCGCTTAGAAATGCGTGTGTCTTGCTCAAAAAAATAATCCCGGGCGATCCCAATGTTGCCCTGCAAGAACCTCTCAGAAAGGAGCGTGTCAGAAGTAGCGCATGAATAGTGGACTCCGGGCGGGCGCGCGTCATATCGGAAAGGCTTCGAAATACTTTACAAAAGTATCCACTCTTTTACTCTTCCACTTTAAAACACTCACAAACCACTCTGTATTAATAAAACAACTCAACTTTTTTAAAACAGCTTGTCCGTTCGTTGCATCGATTGACACCATAGGTGCGATCCATAATCGGGCCAGGGGGAGGGGGTCTCCGGATCAGGAATCCGTTTCGTGATCGGCTCAACATGGGGGGGGGGGGGGGGTATAAAAATGTACCAAAAAAGTGCCAAATTAGATATTTTTGCAATATTATTGTGCGAATTTAAAAAAAAATGGCCAAAAAAACGCAAAAATAGCGCCGCAGGCGAAAATTTTGACCGATTTGGACTGATTTTGGGAAAATTTCTTTAATTTTTCCGGCTTTCTCTGGGTAGGGGGGGGGGGACTGCGGCGAAAATTTGTAGGGGCGGGGGGGGGGGGGGGGGTGGGGGGTACCAGGAAATCAGGAAATCCCGTCCGGATGGCCAAGGCTGGGGGGGGGGGGTGTAACCCCCCCCCCCCTATTCCCCCCCCCCCCAATCGCACCTGTGATTGACACGACATTTGTACCGTTCGCCAGAAACACCCTGCGGTACGGTGCGTTCAAATTTGGGCCCGATATGTCGAATCACAGTTGTGAATGACGGCCGTGAAGTTAGGAGTTTCACTTCTTTTGGCGCACCCTGTAGTATTTATGGTAATTCATGTATCAAACAAATTCTAGTCGTGGGAATAGTGGCGACCATTTACTTCATCCGACTCTACCGGCAGCGCAAAGCGGAAAAGGAGGAGGAGGAAATGTACGAGCTGGTGGATCAGATAGTCGGTGCGTGTTGCGTGAATAGCGGTTTGCAATTTTTGTGTATTTTGGTACGGTTGTGTAGCGTTTGTTTTGCGTCGCCAAACTTCGTTGTATGGCAAAATCTGGTGGCATTTTTATAGTTGGATTTGCGCATATTGCGTTTTGTGGTGATTTGAGTCAATTTGTAGCACAATACTTATTCTATAGTGTATAGCAACTCCATGTTTTATTACCAGAAGTCCTAAGGGAGCGAAATTCACTCAGTTTTTGAAAATTTTTATTGTAAATCGATGCGGAGCTCTTTCCGCTAAATATTTTAATCTGCGGAAAGGAATACCGTATTTCATAGTATTTGTAGTATTCTATATTCTATTATACTATTTATAGTAATTCCGTATTATATTACAGAAGTGTTGAGAGAGCGAGCCGAGACAAAAGGTTCCAAAGGGGACGCGGCCATGCCCATTCCCCACGTCAGAGACATGCTGATTCGGCCGTCGGAACGGTACGGTAGTTTTTTGGCGGGATATTTGAAAATTTGAATTTTTCGTTGTCGGAGCGTAGACTTGTCGCATGTCGATTCGAGACAATGGAGGGTGGGGATTACGAATCCGAGCTTTGTTTGGGGCAATTTTGGCGGGAAATTTGAAAATTTTAATTTTTTCGTTTTCGGAGCCTAGACTTGTCTTATGTCGATTCGAGGTAATCGAGGGTGGAGGTTACGAATTCGAACTTGGTTTTGCTGAATTTTGGCGGGAAATTTGAAATGTTTGTGTTTGCTTTAGAATGTTGCTTTGGAATGTTTGCTTTAGAATTGCCTTACGTGGCCGGCTTGTGAGACGTTTTGTTCTACAGGGTGGGTCAGAAAAAGTGAGACCCCTAACTTTGCGGCTGCCGTTCTCAAGCTTGGCTCAATGTATCAAGCGCAAATTTTGGCACAACATACTACAGGGTGTTTTTGATCAACTGTCAAAATTTCGGACCATTTGATCCATCCTAAGGAAAATGGCGTCACTTTGCGCAAGGTCATGTCGAAAATCGGGTGCAACGACTTTTCAATGGAGGACGTCGAGGAGAAGGACGAGGCCCTTGTCCTTGGTCGTTCTCCTCGACGTCCTCCATTGAAAAGTCGTTGCACCCGATTTTCGACATGACCTTGCGCAAAGTAACGCCATTTTCCTTAGGATGGATCAAATGACCTCAAATTTTTGTTGTTGATCGAAAACACCATGTAGTATGTTGTGCCAAAATTTGCGCTTGATACATTGAGCCAAGCTTGAGAACGGCAGCCGCAAAGTTAGGGGTCTCACTTTTTTTGGCCCACCCTGTAATTTTCAAGCTTTTCGTAAGCAGTCACGTGTTTCGAAATTTCATTTCCAATACTCCGTAAAATTGCCAAATTCCACTAATATGCCAGAATTCCACAAAATCTCCGCACTTCTATTAAAAATTCCACAACATTTCCAGATTGTATAGATTTCTGCCTCTAGCAGTTTTACATGAAATTTTTTACGATATTCCGAAAAATTTCTCTATGTTTTTCTAATTTCCAGCTTCTCCCGCCAACCCGTCTGGGAACGGGCCCGGGACTACGTGAACCAATTCGAATCCCGTGTTTTGACCCAATAAATCTCCGAAATTCTATCAAAATAATGATACTGAATTTTCAAATTTGCAATATTTTAACAAATTTTCAAATTTCCCTAACTCCAACTAATATCCCAAATTCCACCAAATTTCCATCTGATTTTTTTCCAAATCTCCAAAATTACCGCAATTCAAGTCGCCCGAAATCTCCACAAGTGCACCAAATTCCAAATATCCACCATTTTTCGTTATTTTTTGCCGCATTTTCACATAATCTTCCTAATTTTTTTAGTTTCTCCCGCCAGCCCGTCGCGCTGCCTTCTGGCCGCTTCGGCCAGTTGACGGCTCGTCCCCTTCGTCTATTGGCCGCTTTCGGCCCGCTTGAATCCTGCCGGGCCGCCGCTCGACTGAAAGCGGAACGAAGCAAGCTTTGCGCTCGACCTAGCTGGTGAGATTGTGGACGAATTGTGTGAACACTGGCCGATGGGCGAGTTTGTGGACAAAATTGGAGCGTTTGTGGACAAATCAGTGTGTTTGTTGGACACAAAACGGCGAGTTTGTAGACAAATCGAAATTGTGTGACGTCTGACAGAATGGTGAGCTTATGGACAAATCGGCACGAGATGTGTGACGTCTGACAGAATAACGAGCTTGCGGACAAATCGGCGAGTATGCAGCTGAACCGTGTGGACAAATTGGCATATTTGCAGACAAACCAGACGTGGCCTACAACGTGACGAAGCGGTGTATGTAGCACTTGTACGTACATACACAATTATGCCTGCCTCCAACCTAGGTACTTGCCACAGAAGTCTAGCCGACGACACAACTCTTTAGCCGCTTGCTGGCCCATCTCACTGTCTTCTAGCCGCTTTGGCCAAATGACGGCTCGTTCCCATCGTTCTCTGGCCGCTTCTGGCCCGTTTCAATCCAGTCTGGCCGCGGCGCGGCTCAAAAGCGGTAGTTGGTGAGAATGCGGACAAATCGGCGCGTCTGTGGACGATTCGGCGCGTCTGTGGACAATTCGGCGCGTATTAGCCTCGCTAGAGATTGCCAAAACAACACTGTGGTAGGTGCAAAGCAGTGACTTCAAAGAAAGACTTTGTCCACTTCCAGACCCTTTCCATTGCTCTCTGGGCCCTTTGACCGCTTCCAGGCCCATCCCATGGCTCTCTGGGCCTTTTGTCCTTCGTTTGTCCACTGGGCCCTTTGGCCGCTTCCAAACCCTTTCCATTGCTCTCTGGGCCGTTTGGCCGCTTCCAGGCCTGCCCCATTGCTCTCTGGGCGCTTTGGCCACTTCCAGGCCCGTCCCATGGCTCTCTGGGCGCTTTGGCCACTTCCAGGCCCGTCCCATGGCTCTCTGGGCGCTTTGGCCACTTCCAGGCCCGTCCCATGGCTCTCTGGGCGCTTTGGCCACTTCCAGGCCCGTCCCATTGTTCTCTGGGCCGCTTGGCCGCTTGCCGGCCATTTGAATTCGGTTATGACATCTATAAAGTGTGCTGCCCTGCTTCTAGCTCGACTGCCGCTATATTTGGGACCGGAACTGTTGGCCGACTGCTATTTTGCGTCCTCAGCGACTCCATGGCCGCCAGAATCGTCATCGAGCTCTCCCGCAGAAGTAGCCTGGACGAGAAGGAGCTCTACGTGGGCCGCAAGCTGGACCACGAGATGGACTCGAACGTCCGCCTCATCATCCGTCGCTCCCTGCGGGTGCTGCCCCCTTTGGTGCTAGCCGCCGTCCTGGAGGAGGCCTTCCTGGACACGCTGCATGGTGGGTGGGCCGTCCAGCCAGTACAATCTCCTTTGGAGCCAGTCTCCATTCGCAAGCGGCCCGCTTCAGGTCGCGACAGGCGCAGAGACGGCAGCGGCGATCGAACCGTCTGCGGAGCCTTCCTCTACCTGCTGAAGACCTCCGATCTCGTGTCAATCCAGGAGAGCAACTCCATATTTCGAAGGCGGCCAAAGAAGAAGAGGAATCGATTGGGGCCCTGTCGCGCCTACTGCTTGCGGTGATATGTCTCGCTGTCTGCGTCAGTCATCGTCTCGCTTATGTTTGATCGGTCGTGTAGAATCGTCACTGCAAACAGTCGTGTCGTCCCTGCTTTTACACGATGGGATCAACACTCTAACAGAGACTTCCTCTCACTTTAAAATAGCCGGAATAGACTACTTGGACATAAGAATTGAAATCAAGCGAATCTGAAATCAAATCGAATTGGAATCAAATCAGTTGTCATCTCGCTTCTACTCACTGTCCTTTTACTTAACCACTTGTTCTGAATCGGCTACGTTTGTTTTTCTGCGGAAATTCAATCCTCTAACAAACAGATCCATAGATTTGCATGTATAGCACAGTCGAATGGGGGTTTCTGACTCGGGATCTGGGCGGGTTTCGGGATCTGCAGAACAACAAACGTAGTCGGTTTAGAACGACTGGTTAATCACAGCGGAGTTTGCTCGCTTTCGCGCCCTGTCCTCTTGCTTGCACACTGTGAAACTCGGAGTTCTCGTGTGTTTACTCACTGTCCTCTTACTTTAGCACAGGAGACGGCTCATGGCTGGATTGAAATCAAGCGATTCTGAGATTAAATCGAATTGGAACCAAACCAATCGTCATCTCGCCTTTACTCATTGTCCTTTTACTTCATCACAGTTCTTTAACACGGCAAAATCAGAGTTCTCTTTCTTTGTCACTGCCGAATTACTAGCCTGGTCGGTTTATAAACAGGAACTCGTTGTCCATGCTATAGGCAGCCTAATAATGTACCCAACATATGTTTCCCTGTCTACCGCAGCTTAACACAGTCTCGGGCCATCTCGGCCGTTGCCGGCCCGCGCCAATCGTTCCCGGCCAGTTTACGGCCCAACGGGCCCGTTGCCGGCCCGCGTGTGCAGTTCCCGGCCGAAACCCGGCCAGACTTGGCCATTTGCCGGCCCTTCGCGCCTAGGGTAGGAAGGAGGGAGGCGCGCCGCTACTGTAACCAGCAGAAGGCAGAGCGACGGAGCTGCATAACGACAGCATCTTCACGGCCGCAAGCGCACAACGGAGCTAGGATATAGAGTGGCAAGTGGAATTGGAGTGGCGACAGGAGGTTCCTTTTAAAAACTTCTCTAATGGGGGGGGGGGGTTATTAGTTGGCCTTTGATCACTTTTGGGTTTCCCGCGGTCGGCAGTGTCCTTTTGCCATTGGATTGGAGCCTTTTGCCATCACTTTTGCAGCAGCAACCGATTCAGCATTCTGAATCTGTAATCGCCGTGTGACTAATACTTGTATCGACGTTGAGCCTCACAGAATTGGAGCGGCGCTCTCTTTGACGTCAGTTGGCAGCGGCACTTTTGGCGCGGCCCCTGCTGCATAATCGTCTGCTTAGCGCTTACGCGTAATTTTGCAGCGAAGGCAACTCTAAACGCCTGTCACTGTTGCAAACATACGCTTGCCTTTAATCAGCTGTCGATTTCCTTCTAGTTCACTCGACTAGTTCTAATGGGCACTCTCTGTCTACCACCCCTTCTTCTACTCGGCGTCTTCGCGGCCCCAAGCGCACAGCGGAGCTGTCGATATGGAGTGGCGAGTGGAAGCGGAGAGGCGACAGGCGGCGGCGCTTTTGCGCGAGCCGGCACTTCACGGCGGCGAGCCGTTCGCCGGCCCGGCGGCTCGCTGGAAAGAGGAAAGCGGCCAGTTCTGTAGCAATTACAAAAGGCCCGTTTGAGCGCGGGAGCCTGCTACTGCAGATTGGCAGCCACTGGTGCACAATGGAGCTGGAGCCGCTTAAGATGTTGGGGATGGTGGATTCAAACTTCAGAGACGGAGGTTTCCTTTTAAAAATTCTCCGGTCAGTGGTTAAACTCCGGTCAGTGGTTAAACTCCGGTCAGTGGTTAAACTCCGGTCAGTGGTTAAACTCCGGTCAGCGGTTAAATCTCTGGTCAGTGGTTAAATCTCCGGCCAGCGGTTGAAACGTCGGCCCTTCGATCGGAACGGGTCGAAGTCGTCGTCCCCTCGCGTAGGGAGGGTGGAGGGCGGCGGAGTAATAGCAATAATAATAATAATGCGTGCTCATTCCCAATCAGAAGCGTCCCACCCAAATCAACGGAGCGGGCGCGCGGCGGGAGGCAGCGTCGCCGTCGCCCTTCTAACGTTTCGTCTCGCGGCAGGAGGGAGGGTGGCTTGCAGACGTGCGTGCCTTCCCCCTCCCCACTCCACTCGCCTTCATTGCATTTCTGTCGTGCTGGTGCAGCTCTCTGTGTATTATGCAGTTTCTAATGATAGGCCAACGTGCGTCGCCCGCTCGCCAAACCTTTGCATTTCTGTCGCGGTGGTGCAGTGCTCTGTACATATATTAGGCAGTTTCAGGAGGAAGCTTGCAAATGTGCGTCGCCCGCTCGCCAAACCTTTGCATTTCTGTCGGATTGCGGTTCCTTCTCTCTCGCCGCTTCGTCGCTGGGATCGTCCTTAGAATCCGACGTCTGTACGCTAGCTAGCTAGCCTGCCCTTCGCGATTCATTCTCGCTCTCGCCCGTTTGATTCCCTCCCCTTGTCTTTCAATCGTCCTCCTCCCACCCGGCTCGGCGGAGCGGGCGACAGGCGCTTTCTTCGCGCGAGGCGACAGATAGAGGGAAGGAGGACGGCGGCGGCGCCGCCGGCTTCGCGCGCTCCCGCCCACTGTGCTATAGCAGGACAGCCGCGCGCGCGCGCGTAAGCTAGCCGGCGGAACAAAGAGGCTAACGCGCGCCGTCCCCGCCGGTCGGGCTTTAGGCGCTAGGCGTCCTTTTAAACGCGGGCGCGCCCATTAAGACGAGAGCACGTTCGCGAAGGGGATTTAATCGGCCTTCCCTTACCTACCGGATCTGACGGAGCGCCGAAAGGTGCAAGCAATCGGCGCAGCGCGCTACGCAGTGCAGCGGCGACTCGCGCCATAAGACGCAGCGGCTTCTATCAAAAGTCCAATCCAACGGCTGACAGGGCAGGCGCCCGGCGGGAGGGAGGGAGGGAGCCAGCCCTTACCTTATCGATCGATCGTCGCGCAGCGTAACAGAAGGGACGGGGGCAGGCAGGCACTAGGCAGACGCAGCTCAGATCGCTTTACCGCATTTTCGCACCTGCGACGACAACGCGCCCTTTGTCTTAGCGCCGCCTCTTTACGCCGCCGCCGCCGCGCGACAGCCGCCTCCTTCGCCAGCCGGGCAGCGCGGATAGACGTATCGCCGCCCGCTAGCACAGTAGCGCCTTCCCCCCTTTCGCCCCCGAGACGGCTCGAGCAGCTGCCGCCTAGCGGCTCGAACAAAGAGGCGGCCGCTATTCGGCACCGACTACGGATTTAGGCAGCCGCCGCTGCTGTATCCCTACTACTCGCACTCAGACAAGGGAAACGTGCAGGAGAGCCTGCAGTGAAGCACTCCGACCAGAACGGGAGAAAGCAGACCGCCACTGACTTATCATGAAAAATAAGGCCGATTTCCGCCCAAAGATTCTCCACAAATTCTGCCGGCGCGCGAGTTTCAGAGTACGCATGTTCACTCCACCTACAAGGACCGGCGCGCAGCAGAACTCCACCGAAATCCTGTAGACCAGGCCGAACTGAGTCCAAAATGCGCCAGTTCGCTTCGATTCAACCAGTAGCCGGCAGCAAAGATTCGGGGTTGCACCAATCGCAGGACGCAGACTCGCCTTGCCATTTTGGACGGGAAGAATTGACAATTCATGCGCAAATGCTTCCTTTACCACACCGTCTTTCCGCACTGCATTTCCTTCAATTCAGAAGTTTGAACGCGCGCAAATTTAAGTTACAACATCGTTTGAGGAGAGTACGGTAACAGTTGCATTCAAATTTGAATGTCGGCATCAGGAAAGTGGCTGTTTGAAGGCAAAATCGACACAAAATGGAGAAACCAATAGCAAATTTGCGTTCCTCGTCGCGAAATACCCTAGCATCGACATTACAAACGTACAATCACCTCACATTCAGTTTCGTCGACGTACGTAGGGCTTCGGTAGGTCGAAAATCGGCAAAAACTCGCGAATTTTGATCCGAAACGCGAAAACAATGCCAGATTCGGCATCAGCGACCTCGAAAGCACCGGTGTCAACTCCAACATTGATTTTGTCCTCGGGGGTGGAAATTCGAATTTTGGACGCGGCCGGGGTACGGTAGCCGAAAAATTTAAAATCAATTTCAGGATAGTCTTCAACGGGGAATCGCGTGGTGCAGTCCATTTGGCCATAAACCTTCGCAATCGGGCGCTAAAACGGCCGAAAGTCAACAAGCTCCGGTATTAAAAACTTGAGTTTGTATTCTGACTGACATTTCAAAGAATTGCGTTCTTTCTGCAGAGAGTGCGAGAGTTCATCGCCCGCATGCTCCGCTTCATGAGCCCCCGCTTCGCAAGAGGGTATTGCATAGCAATATTGATTTCGCCCGCGATTTGGCTTTTAGAGCAAGAACATCCCTCTTCCAAGCAACGCTTTTAAAAAAGTGACAAAAACTTGTAAAAGTTTTGGCAAACAATTGACAGAGCACAAAAGAGCGCACTATGAGCAATCAAACAGTGTCGCACTTCTGGATGTAGCAAAGAGCGATCTTGAATAGCGTTTTCCGCGGTGCGTGTTTGCGTAATTGAACAAACCTTTGTAGCCGCATGAAAGAACACGTCGAGAGCTTTCACCTGGCGTGTCGATTGCCATTCTACGACGTAAGACGAGCGAGTTAGAGCCGTTTAGTGCTTTTGCACCTTCAAGTTACTGTAACTCGCGAAATTCAAACTTTTGAGTTTCGACCAAAGGGAGAATAAATGATCAGTGAGTCGGGAGCTATCCAAAAAGCTCGAGATCGTCTCTCTACGACGCAAGTTGAGCGCGTTAGAGCCAGCTTAGCGTCAAAATCCCGAGAATGGCGTTTTCCGCGGGGCGTGTTTGCGTAATTGAAAAGGTTTTGCTGCCACATAGAAGAGCACGTCGAGAGCTTTCACCTGACGTGGCGATTGCCGCTCTACGACGTAAGACGAGCGAGTTAGATCTGTTGTCTGTTTTGCACCTTTGGGTTACTGTAGCTCGCGAAATTCAAGCTTTTGAATTTCGACCAACGCAAAGACAAAATGATCAGTGAGTCAACAGCTATTCAATGAACTAGGCATCGCCTCTCTACAATTCAAGTCGCGCGAGTTAGAGCGATTTTAGCGTAAAAATGTCGAGAATGGCGTTTTCGGCGGTGCGTGTTTGCGTAATTGACAAAACTTTTGCAGCCGCATGAAAGAGCGCGTCGAGAGCTTTCACCTGACGTGTCGATCGCCGCTCTACGACGTAAGACGAGCGAGTTAGAGCCGTTTTGCATTTTGACTTTCGGGGTACTGTAGCGCGCGCAATTCAAACTTTTGAATTTCGAAACCTCTTAGCTGAATGATCAGTGAGTCGAGACCTATCCGTAGAGCCCAAGATCTCCGCTCTGCGACTTTCCAACGCAGAGATCTGGGAGCGTTACAGACGGACGTACGTACGCACGCACGCACGCACGCACGCACGCCGAGCTCTCGTAGGGTGTCGCCCGGCTGAGGCCGGGCGAAAAAATTGGAATTTTCGACCCCCGACAGAGACCCGTTGCCAAATCAGAACTCAAGATTTCCGCGGCGGATTTCAGAGATTTTAGTCTTAAACGAAAGAGAACACGATAATCTTGCCGATTGGAGATATCTGGCCCGATCCAACAACTCCCTGATTTACTAGGATTTTTTAAAGGCAAATTTTTGTCAAAAAACCATTTTCGGCTACCGTAACCCGAAAACGCGTCGACCTAGAGGGTCGGGATTTTTTGTCCCCTCTTTGTCTCGTCGAGGGCTATAACATATCCAAAGGGCGTCAAAATCGGCCCATTATTCCAGAAAGTAGCAGCTGCTGAACACCCTCCCAGTAAGTAGTAACCAGGCAAGTCGTCCGGGGGACGCAGTACACTCCACAAATTTGAACTCCTACGCACGGTGACTCCTCTCCTGTTGTGGCCTCTTGACACTCCCAATCGCAAAACTAATGCCGAATTCGTGATCTACATCCCAGAATACCCCAGAATCGACATACAACACCCCTAACTTCCTATGGACTCGCAGAACCAAAATTCTGCACTTGGGGTACGGTAGCATGCGAATTCGTCATAGGTACGCTTAAACATCATCTAAACGCTAAACGAATGCCAAATTCGTAATCAGCGCCCCCGAAATCCCCGAAATCGAGTATAATGTTGCGAAAGTCGACCCGACACTCAATATTCAAATGGACGCGGCAGGGTTACTGTAGCTCTGCGAATTTGCCAAAAACACATTTCTGGACCAGATTTCAACGTAGAATCGTTTGAAACCACTGTTGAACCGATTCGGCAACGCATTCGAGCGCTACAGACGCTGAAACGCGAAAAACGCAATTTTTTACCCCAGAGTGAAAAAAGTTCCACCAAAATAACTTTTTTGTGTCTCAACCGATTTTCTCCGTTCATGGCTCATTCGATAGGGGACATCTGGGAAGGAGCACCAAAAGCGGTCTCGCGGCTCTAGCTGCTACCTATCGCGCACAGCAAACCGTCAAAGTCGGAAAATATCGAAAATTCGCGAATTTTTTAAATTTGGCGCCAAAATTCGTCCCGCAGCGATCCAATTCATTTCTTCCACCCTCGGCCCTATCGAGTACTACAACATATCAAAAGATAGTATATACCATTATATGCAACTTTTTCGAGTTCTACCTTGCCCAACCCAATTTTCAGTACTTTGAAAATTTAAATTTTTGAATTTCCCGCCAACGGGGTCCCGCAGCGTGACCCCGTTTGTTTTCCACCATGCCCACTTACTAGCCCTACCCAGCGCAATAGACCGTTTGGAAATCGGCCGCTTCACGCGCGAACGCCGTTGACTGTAATTTTCTGCGTTTCGCGCACAATCGCTATATACTCCACACTTTTTTGTGGAGTATAAAAATTAAAATTTTCGAATTTTTCTCAAAATTTTCCCACTACGCGAAAAAACGAAGGTCCGTCCACACCTACTATCCCTTGAGAGCTATCGATTAAAAACTAGTTAAACGCTGAAGGGGACCTTCAGGGTGGCACTCCGCTTGTTCCGAAGCCAAGCAGACTGCTCGGTAATAAGCCTTCACGGAAACAAACGCCGGATTCGTGTTCAGTGTTGACGAAAATGTTCGAACAAGTTTGGATGTGTTGGACAAGTTTGAACATGATTGGACAAGTTTGAACGTGATCGGACAAGTTTGAACATGATTGGACAAGTTTGAACATGATTGGACAAGTTTGAACATGATTGGACAAGTTTGAACATGTTTGGACAAATTTGGACATGTTCTAGATGTGTTCTCTGCCGCCGAAAGCAGCGTAAATGCACCGCAAATTGCAAAACAAACGCCGGATTTGTGATCTACGGTTTCGGAAAGCCCAGAAACAACTGTCAACCCAATTTTGAAATTTCGACCCCGGTACCCAATTTTTGGTCGGCCTGGCACCGAAATCAGAGTAGAGACGTCCCAAATCGCAAAACAAACACCGGATTCGTGTTCAGCATCGCCGAAAACACCCGAAACAAGTGAAAACTCCATTTCGAAAATTTCACCCCAGGATTCAAAAAAATTCGGCGCGGCCGGGATACGGTACCTCAAAATAATCAAGACACTTCGTCTAGACCAACTTTCGACATAGAACACGTTGCGATTATCAATTCACCGCTAAAGACATGCTTTCCAAGCCAAAACTCGACCAAAAATCGAAATTGAGAATTTTCCGCTCGGGACCCGGCACTTTTGTCACCGCAGATCTCCCGAACGACAAACAGCGATCTCGGCGGTTTTGGTCTCGATCGAAAGGCCATACCAATGTCTAGGCCGGTCAGAAGTTTGGCGAGGATCCGCCGTCGCAAACTCGAGTTATGATTTTTTAAAGGTCGAAAAAAAATTTGAAAATTCAAGTTTTCTACCGTACTCCCGCGTCGGACCACTTTGCTCTGAAGAACTTCCACAGGCCTACAACATATCCAAAAATCATCAAAATCGGCCCACTTTTACGAGAGTTATGGCGTATTGTTTTTTTTACTTAGTAAAAATTTGAATTTTTGAATTTTTCCAAATTCTTCCACCACCGGAACTTTCTAGTTTCTTGTCCACGCAGCGCGTCGACTCAACGTATCTGACTCAAAAAACCGATTTGTGTAGCGCGAGAAAAGCTGTTAAGATGATTCAGTTCAATCAGACGCCCCCTATAGCACTCCTGCTTTTGCAAAGCGGAGTGCCAACAAGCTGTGTGTGTAACAAGATTAGAGTAAAAACTGGGTACCCGATGATGGTTGATTGGCATTGCATAGTGTCTTGTGCATTTGAGGAGTATATTCAATAGTGCGTCAGAATAGAAAGTTGAGCATTTCTTCGGGGAGTTTCGCCGCAGTTACCTCGAGTTTTCAAAGGTAGTTTGTGCCATTCTTGGGCAATCGTTGCCTATAAGATTCGTATTGGTGGGTACTGATCCATAAATGGATCAGGAATGTTCGCCGCAGGTTCACTTTGGAATAAAGAGGGTCTAAATGGGACGACGCACTTTTCTTTTGGGTCACAAATGCGGGCAGTTACGACAGCGTTGCTGTAGATTGCAGAACAGCACAGTAATTGCCGCGTTTGGTGTTCGAGCGAATAGGTGGCCAAACATACGTTGCACGACACATACATGAAAAAATATTGCTTAGTTATAGCCATTTGAAAATGCCGAAATCTGCCATAGTTTACAAAACCCTTGAAAATATTCCTAATTTCTTGAATTCTTAAATCTGAAACTGTTTCATAATTACTTGACATACTACGCCCGGTACATCCAAGCAAAGATATTTAGAAATTTAAGTTGTTTGAAATTGTCGAAATTTGGCAATTTTGAGAAAAACCTTGAAAATATCCCTAAATTCGTTAATTATAAAATATGGAACTATTTGCTAAATAGTTGGCAGACTATGCCCGACACAACCATGCAAAGACATTCTGAAATTTAAGCTATTTGAAATTGTCTACATTTGGGAATTTTAACAATATCCTTAAAAATATACGTAAATTCGTTAATTAAAAAATCCGAAACTATTTGTTAAATACATGGCAGACTATGCTCGTTACTTCCGTGCAAAGAAACTTTGAAATTTAAGCCGTTTGAAATTGTCGAAATTTGGGGATTCTGACAAAACCCTTAAAAATATCTTAAATTTTATTAATTATAATCTCTGAAACTATTTGCTAAATACTTGGCAGACTATGCTCGACACATCCGTGCAAAGAAGTTTTGAAATTTATGCTGTTTGAAATTGCCGAAATTTGGAAATTTTGAAAATACCCTTGAAAATATCCCTAATTTCGTTAATTATAAAATCTGAAACTATTTGTTAAATGCTTGGCAGACTATGCTCCATACATTCGCGCAAAGAAATTATGAAACTTAAGCTTTTTGAAATTGTCGAAATTTTGGATTTTTGACAATACCCTTGAAAATATCCCTAATTTCGTTAATTATAAAATCTGAAACTATTTGATAAATACTTGGTAGACTATGCTCGACACATCCGTGAAAAGAAATTTTGAAGTTTAAGCTGTTTGAAATAGTCAAAATTTGGGGATTTTAACAAAATCCTTAAAAATATCCTAAATTTCGTTAATTATAATTGCTGAAACTATTTGCTAAATACTTGGCCGACTATGCTCGATACATCGGTGCAAAGAAGTTTTGAAATATAAGCTGTTTGAATTGTTCGAAATTTGGGAATTTTGACAAAAACCTTGAAAATATCCCTAATTTGGTGAATTCCAAAATCCGAAACTATGTCACAAATTCATCGCGTCTTATGCTCTTTCCATTTCAGCAAAAACTTTGCCGATACGACTTGTAAATAAAAGTGTCATTTTTGACATTTTTGTATTTTAATTGTAAATATCTCGAAATAGGGAAATTAGCAACAGAAACGGACAACGGCACGTTACTCAGCGCATTCGACTACATTGGGTGGCACTAACCGTCATGTCTAGATATTCCGCACACACACACACACACACAAACACACACACACACACACAGACAATAGCGTCCGTATATATACTCGCCGCCCTGGGGGGCGGCGAAAAAAGTTCAAACGATACGCTTATCTGTACAGCTGATCTGAAGCTCAGTGATATCGCCGCGTTCGCTATATGTTATCGGCACGATACGACGCCGTTTATCTGGTGTTTCCTACCGGTGTGAAAACGTCGCATCCAACAAACAAGCTGTGTGTGTAAAAAGTTCAACCTATAGCTTGTGTCCGTCAAATTTTGGTGAACAGTATAGTGAACTTTGTACACATCGTTAGCCGCATCTGGAGAAATCATCTTGAGAACGTGTACCATAAACCAAGTGCAGCTATCCCCACGATACGCTTATCTGTACAGCTGATCTAAAGCTCAGTGATATCGCCGCGTTCGCTATATGTTATCGGCATGATACGACGCCGTTTGTCTGATGTTTCCTACCGGTGTGAAAACGTCACATCCAACAAAAAAACTTGCCAACAGTTTTATGCTGCCGTTCATTTATCAGGAAGTCCTCTTGGTGTACACCCTTTCTATTCTACGTTTACATTTATCAGTCAACAAAAGCTTTGACAATTTACGAAATTTTGACATTTCTGTTAAATTTTGAACATTTCTATCAAATTTAGTATTTGCAAAAATTTCTTGAGTGTTACTAATTATCGGTAGTCTCTACGCTTAAAATTTCTGAAGAAATTTCGCCGCTAGCCCATCAGATGAAAATGTCGATTTTGACATTGTTTAAATATTTGATTCTAAATTTCTCAAAGTTGCCATTTATTGAAACTGTAAAACTGTGTCACAAATTCTTATTGGCATATGGCCTTATTATTTCTGCATTTACATTCATCAATGAATGACGTTCTATTTGTGTCATTTTATTGAATTTGGACAAATATTCGCGTATTTCTATCAAATTTCACATTTGCAAAAAAATTCTTTTGTATTACAAATTATCCGCTGTCTATGCCCTTTCCATTTATGAAGAAATTATGCCGCTAACCCATCAGACGAAAATGCCGATTTTGACACTTTTTAATTTTAAATCTAAATATCTCGAAATTGCGATTTATTAAAACTGCAAAACTATGTCAGGTATTCTTGTTGACATACGGCCTTACCATTTCCGCATTCACATTCGTCAATAAATGACGTTCTATTTTTGTCAATTTACCAAATTTTGACAAACAATTGTGTATTTCTATTAAAATCCACATTTACAAAAAATTTCTTTTGTGTTACAAATCATCCGCGGTCTATGCTCTTTCCATTTCTGAAGAAATTTCGTCGCTAGCTCATCGATTGAAAAAGTCGATTTTTGACATTTTTGAATTTCAATTGTGAATATCTCGAAAATGCGAAATTAGCAACAGAAACGGACATCGGATCCGTGCTCAGCGACCTCGACTCTACTTGACCACATATGCCACATATCTTACTTCGGTGCCACGGACACACACACAGACAGACACACATTGTCATCCGTATATATACACCTCGCCGCGCTGAGGCGCGGCGAAAAAACTTGCGCAAAAGTTTGGGTGCGGTCGTTCATTGTCACGAACTCCTCTTGGCGTACGCCCTTTCTATTCTACGTTCGCATTCATCAATCAACAAAAGTTTTGGCAATTTACGAAATTTTGACATTTCTGTCAAATTATGAACATTTTGTCAAATTTAGTAGTTACAAAAATATTCTGTTGTGTTACAAATTATCCGCTGTCTATGCCCTTTCCATTTCTGAAGAAATTTTGCCGCTAGCCCATCAAATGAAAATGTCGGTTTTGACATTTTTTAAAAATACTTAATTCTAAGTTTCTCAAAATTGCAATTTATTGAAGCTGTAACACTGTGTCACAAATTCCTGTTGGCATATGGCCGTACCATTTCTGCATTCGCATTCGTCAATAAATGACTTTCTATTTTTGTCATTCTATGAAATTCGGACAAATAGTCGCGTCTTTCTATTAAATTTCACATTTGCAAAAATATTCTGTTGTGTTACAAATTATCCGCTGTCTATGCCCTTTCCATTTCTGAAGAAATTTTGCCGCTAGCCCATCAGACGAAAATGTTGATTTTGAATTTTTTTGTTTTAATTCTGAATATCTCGAAATTGAGATTTATTAAAACTGCTAAGCTATGTCATATATTCTTGTTGACATACGGCCTTACCATTTCTGCATTCACATTCGTCAATAAATGACGTTCTATTTTTGTCAATTCATTAAATTTTGACAAACAATTGTGTATTTCTATTAAATTCCACATTTACAAAAAAATTCTTTTGTGTTACAAATCATCCGCGGTCTATGCTCTTTCCATTTCTGAAGAAATTTCGTCGCTAGCTTATCGGGTGAAAAAGTCGATTTTTGACACTTTTGAATTTCAATTGTGAATATCTCGAAAATGCGAAATTAGCAACAGAAACGGACATCA
Source organism: Linhomoeus sp. GSCO2_2 (assembly GCA_030248115.1). Classification (NCBI taxonomy): domain Eukaryota; kingdom Metazoa; phylum Nematoda; class Chromadorea; order Monhysterida; family Linhomoeidae; genus Linhomoeus; species Linhomoeus sp. GSCO2_2. The sequence goes on from JASAMZ010010454.1 coordinate 25,255, forward strand.
GATCCATACTCAGCGACCTTGACTCAGAGTGCTAAAAACCTCAAAAAATAGCACCACAGGCGAAATTCTTCAGCAAAAATGTCAATTTCTACTGGAAATTTCGCGGCCATGGGGGAGGCGGTTGGCGAAATCGGCCTTTCGCTTCGACCTTCCCAGAGGGGGGTTGACACCCCTCCCCCACCCCGCCCCGGCACCTATGGGGGAGGGGGGTTGTGGTAGCGGCGGGGGAATGAGTCTGTCCCTTACCTACGGCTCCTCTGGTCGACTCTGGGGGTGGGGCGAAGAAGAGCTCTCTGGTTCCACCGTTGCAGATGAGATGAACACAGACATGGAGACGAATTCCCTGAGAGGCTGAGAGTGCCCATGGCCCTTGGACTTGCTGTCCAACGGGGAGCGCGTGATGATCGTGGTGTGTTGCTGCTTGGGCCCGATCTGCCAAAGGAAACCATGCGGTAGACAAGGACAAAAGCCGCACTGGTTTACAAAGTGGTCTATGGTTGGCGAAGGGTTTGACTAACCCCCCGCCCCCCCCCCCCCCCCTCCTTACGTAATTTGACAAGAACAGAACCAATGATGCGCAAGGGTGAAATTTCAAATTTACGGGCGTGGTCCTGCTGTGGGTGTGGTAGGTAGGAGGCTCTGACGTCCTTGGGAGTTGGGGATGTCGAGGAGAGGCCTGCACCCTGATTTTCTCCCCCTCCACCAGCGAGAAATGGCTGTACAATTTGACACAAATCGCTTCCGCTCACTTGAAGACTCACTACTGCAATGTCCTCGCAGCGGCGCTTCCTCACTAAACTATTTTGAAAGTCAGACTTGCAGAAGCCAAATGATTGAACACACGCCAGCCGGCCGCTGACTGCGGAAGCTGTCGCGTCGATACACAGCGGGATGGATGTCTTTGGAGGATTGCGTTGATTGGTTGCCGCCAATAACCACCTTAGTCCCGATTGGTCAGTCAATAGAGGCGCCAAACTACATTTGAACTGTCATACGTTACCGTACCTAATTCAAAGTTTTCAAATCTATTGTGACGCCCATCCAATTTACTGCAATGCAGTGCCACCTGCAATCCAGTCGTTTTGTATAGTGGCACCTTTGACTGCGTCACATATTTTGCATGCGCGTCTTGTCCGTCGTGTTATGTCTACAACTGACAAGTTGTTTAGGTCGGCAACTGAATTTGACATGGGTGGAATCACTCATCACAGATAAACGGGCGTTTGCCACAGAAGAAAGGGCGCTCGCACAGAAGATTGATCACTCTCACAGAACAATGGTCACTTCCGCAGAGAAATGGCCACTTTCACAGAGAATCGGTCACTTTCGCAGAAAATCGGTCACTTTCACAGAAAGAGGGTCAGTTTCACAGAAAACCAAGAATATCTCGAAGGGGGCATTGTGCGTGCGTGACTGCGCCCGTGCGTCCGTCAGTGTGTGCGTGTTTGCGCGCGTGCGTGCACAGGTGCATGCGTGCATGTGTGCGTCGTACGTCCATAATGTACATGTAAGGTAATGTTCTCGGATACCTGTCTTGGTTAGCAAGCATGAAAAGACGACCTAAGGATTCCCCTCGGCCTACTGATATTCTACCATAAAGGCACCCCCTCCACAGGGTGGCTCCTCCAAGCCGCGCAATCTCTGGTCGGCGGGGCACAGCCGGCCTGAGCAGGAGGTGAATTCGAGGCACCTAGCGTTCCGTGATCTGTGATCCGTGATCAGTGATCTGTGATCCATGATCTATTTTCAAAATCGGCGGCTACCGTAACCACAGTTTGTAAACTATGACGCAAGCGTTTAATTAATGGCAGTGGCACCGGCAGGGTGCAGATGCGCCGTGAATCAGTGAAACTTCAAAATAGAATATCTTGCGCTACGATGCGAATTTTTTATCGCGGTTTGTTGCGTTCAACAAAGGAAAATTAAGCGCTTCGCTTGGCTTGTGAAGAAAATTTAGGCGGTTCAAAATTTAGACAAGATTAGTAGACGGGGGCAGAGCCCCTCGGGGCACTCCTCCCCTCTTTCAGAAGAATTTTGGGAGTTGAATCATGCTGCCCATTGATCAACGAGACATGTCAGTGAAGCTTAGTGGCCATTCTGATCGCAAAATTAAAAGCAAATTCGGAATTGTGACCCTCCAATACCCCACATTTGACATACAACACACCTAGCTTCGGCTGAACTGACACAACCAGGTTTTCCACTTGAGGGCACATATGGTGGCAAGCAAATTCTTCAAAAATGGTCCCCACACATCTCAAAACAAAAAAGCAATGTCAGATTCGTGATCAGCGTCCCCGAAAAGCCGGAATCGAGTACTTACACAGTAGGTGCCCCCGACAAATCGGGCAACCAAAATTTTGAATTCAAATTTCCCGCCAAAATACGCGTCGGACGAAAAAAGTGCTTATAACAAAAACAACGTATCTTTTGATGCTCTATCACGTGGAAGTCCAACTGACACCGAAATATCTCAACTGACCCCACTTTGTACTGAAATACCGAAAATTTGTTGAAAAAATTGAAATTTCGCTCAAAAATTGGCGCCGTCCAAAGTTGAAACTTTGCCACAGTGAAGGTATTTGTAACACTCAAAAACTGTGCTAGTGTTGTCGAAATCGATTTGCACAGCAAGAAATGGGAAAGGACGAACTTTTGAATTTTGACCCAAAAATCGATTTTTTCAAATTTTCACCCAAAAATTGGCGATTCCGACAGAAGTGACCTACCACAATGTTGTAGAGCTCGCCGAGCTCCATTGATTGGTCTTTGCCCCATCTCGATACGGGCACCCTATCAAAAGTTACACCGGCCCGAAGTTTTACCCGGAAACCCGGGGCCTAACTTTGGAGTGAATTCCCCGGCCGGTCCCACTTCTGAGCGCATCATATAAAACGATTCTGGATAGAGCTATCCAAGTTCTTCAATTGGGGCAAACAACTGCCGGTCAGCCTTAAAAACAAGAAAACTACGACCTGACCATGAACCCCTACTTTTGGGTCGAAAAACCCGGTTTTTGCTACCCACCCCGGACAGGCCCGGACCCAGCCCGACGGCGCCCCCACCATCGGATAGTCCAATGCCTTTTACGTATTCGGCCCAAAGCTCGTCTCGATCCGTTCTACCAGAACACTATTCTAAGCGTCCAAAGTTCATCGGAGGCCGAAAAACCGGGTTTTTGGCAACTTGCCAAAAATCGGGTCCCGGACGGAAGTCGGGACCTTCGATGCACACTGCGCAATCCAGAGACCTATCGAATAAACAAAAATTCGCTCCGATCGGCCGAGTCTAGCCCGACTTATGAGCGTTCCAATTTACACAGAATCCGCACCATCACTATAGCACTCCTCCCTTTTGGAGGGGAGGAGTGCCAAACAAGCTGTTTTAAAAAAGTTGAGTTGTTTTATTAATACAGAGTGGTTTGTGAGTGTTTTAAAGTGAAAGAGTAAAAGAGTGGATACTATTGTAAAGTATTTCGAAGCCTTTCCGATATGACGCGCGCCCGTGCGGAGTCCACTATTCATGCGCTACTTCTGACACGCTCCTTTCTGAGGGTTCTTGCAGGGCAACATTGGGATCGCCCGGGATTAATTTTTTTAGCAAGACACACCCATTTCTGAAGGGTTGTTGCAAGGCAACATTGGGATCGCCCGGGATTGATTTTTTTAGCAGGTAAAGTTGTTCGTAAGACAAGGGTTTAAAAAAACAAAAGTATTTCTTTAGGAATGACCGTTCAACAACTGCCTCAACGTAAGCTTTCAAACGGTCGAACAAATGCGGCTCTACAACGTAAGACGAGCGAGTCAGGGCCGATTTGCTGTTTGAACCTTTGAGTTACTGTAGATCGCGAAATTCAAACTTTCGAAGCTCGACTTCTCTTAACGGAATGATCAGTGTGCCGAAACCTATTCAACAAACTCAAGATCGTCTCTCTACGACGGAAGACGAGCGAGTTTTAGAAGTTTTGCGTTTTAAACCTTTGGGTTACTGTAGCTCCCACAATTCAAACTTTTGAGTTTCGACCAATAGAAGAACAAATGATCAGTTAGTCTAGAGCTATCCAACCAACCCAAGATCGTCTCCCTACGACGCACGCTGAGCGGGTTAGAGCGATTTCTATGCTAAAAATGCGAGAATGTTGTTTTTTTGTGTTGCGTGTATGCGTAATTAAGAAAACTTTTAATGCTAAACGAAAGAGCACGTCGAGACCTTTTAGTTGACCTATCGCACGCCGCTCTACGGCGTAAGACGAGCGTGTTAGAGCCGTTTTGCGTTTTGGACCCTCGGGTACCTGTAGCGCACGCAATTCAAACTTTTGAATTTCGAGTTCTCTTAACGGAATTATCAGTGTGCCGAAATCTATTCAACAAACTCAAGATCGTCTCTCTATGACGGAAGACGAGCGAGTTAGATAAGTTTCGCGTTTTAAACCTTTGGGTTACTGTAGCTCCCGAAATTCAAGCTTTTGAGTTTCGACCAATAGAAGAACAAATGATCAGTTAGTCTAGAGCTATCCAACCAACCCAAGATCGTCTCCCTACGACGCACGCTGAGCGAGTTAGAGCGATTTCTGCCTTAAAAACGCGAGAATGTCGCTTTTCGTGTTGCGTGTTTGCGTAATTAAGAAAATTTTTAATGCCAAACGAAAGAGCACGTCGAGACCTTTTAGTTGACCTATAGCACGCCACTCTACGACGTAAGACGAGCGAGTAATAGCCGTTTTCCGTTTTGACCTTCGGGGTACTGTAGCGCGCGCAATTCAAACTTTTGAATTTCGAAACCTCTTAGCAACATTACCAGTGAGTCGAGACCTTTCCGTAGAGCCCAAGATCTCCTTCCTACGGCTTACCAACGCCGAGATCTGAGAGCGTGACGAACGCACGCACAGACGGACGCACGCACGATAAGCTCTCGTAGGGGTTCGCCCGGCTGAGGCCGGGCGAAAAAAAGTCAAACTCAAATTTTTGCGGTTCATGAAGTGCAGGGTCGTAGCTAGGGTTGGGCATTGGGGGAAATGCTCAACCCCCCAGATGCCAGCCATTAGAAAAATGTTTCCTGCAGCGCTATGATTAATAGAATTTCTTGCCTATGGCGCTGTAAATAGCGAAACTTTTTATCTGTGCTATAGTAAAAATCTTTGCCTTCGGCGCTGTAAATGGTGAAAATTTTGCTGCAGCAGTGTACAGTGAAAATTTGCCTTCAAGACCACAAATGGCGAAAATTATGTCTGCAGCGAAAATTTTGCGCACATTAGCAATAAGACAGCAAGGTTTTTTTGCCCCCCCCCCCCCCCCCAAAGTTGTTTGCCCCTACCAGAGCTTTTATATTTATTATTTCATTTTGTACTTCAGCAAATATTTTTGCTCCCCCCCCCCCCCCCCCCCCCCCCCCCATTAGCATGTTTAGCTTTGGAATCGGCAAAATTTCGTCTGCAGCGCTTATTTGTGACAGATATTTCGTACATTATAGGTGACGTGGAACTTGTAAAAAATTATTGAAGAAATTGAAGCTTAACCTAGAAATTACGCCAACCCAAAGCTGAAATTTTGCCACTGAATATATTTGTAAGGCTCAAAATCCCGCAGGCTTCGCAGGCAAAGATTTCACTATTTATAGTGCCGCAGGCAAAGACTTTCACTGTTTATAGTGCCGCAGGCAAAAATCTCGACTGTTTACAGCGCCGCAGGCAAAAATTTTCACCATTCACAGTGCTGCAGGCAAAGATTTTTTACTATAGCCGCTATAGATCCACAGACGAAAGTTTTCGTTATTTACAGCGCCACAGGCAAGAAATTCTATTAATCATAGGTAAAAATTTTATAAGGCATAAGGCAAAATATTTTTTACTGGCTGGCATCTATGGGGCATTTTTCCCTAATGCCCCACCCCAGGCTACGCCCCTGTACATACTTCTTGAACCGTTAAATATTTGAATTTTCACTTTCTAAATTTTGCATCACCTAAATGTCTTCAAGCCAAGCGAAGCGCTCAATTTTCGTTTGTTGAACGCAACAAACCGCGCCAAAAAATTCGCGTCGTAGCGCGAGCTATTCAAATTTGAAGTTTGGCTGATTTACGGCGCATCTGCACCCTGCCGGTGCCAATGCCATTAATTAAACGCTTGCGTCATAGTTTACAAACTGTGGTTACGGTAGCTGTCAATTTTGAAAATAGATCACGGATCACAGATCACTGATCACGGATCACAGATCACGGAATGATAGTTGCCGAATTCGATGGAGGAGTGTTCATTCCACTAAAAGTTTGCACTAAAACTCGGTCGGCGTCGCGCCTGGCGGGTCTCAGCTGAGGCTTAGCGCGACCACCAACTTCAGGGCGCGCTCCGCGCGCCCTGAAGTCGGTCACCGGTCGCGTTAAGCCTAAGCTTCGACCCGCCAGACTGCGACGCCGACTGACTCTTGTGCACTGTGGGCGCAGGGCGAGCCTAAGCATAGCCTGAACTGGAAGGAATATACACTGTGCCAAGAAATATCATGGAGAATATACGGACGGCCTTCGCCTGAGGCATTAGGCGATTGCCGTCTAGATGGCAATCGCCTGTGACTGACAGATACACTGGATATAGTAGTTTAAGCTGAAGTTGACACTTTCTGTTCAGTGCCAAGTCGACACATTATTCTGAGTGAATGGAACAATCGTAATCCATTCCTGTTACTCTTCCATCGTACAGTCTCCCCCTCGTAGTTATCCTTCTACACCGGTAACCGATTATACCTGTGAAAATGCCCATTCTTCTGTGAATGTGACCAATTATCTGTGATAGTACCCATTCTTCTGTGGAAGTGACCAATTTTCTGTGGTAGTGCCCATTCTTCTGTAATTGTGACCATTTCTCTGTGATAGTATCCATTCTTCTGTGAGGAGTGCCCGTTTATCTGTGGCCAATCATTTTCCCCATTTGACATGAGCGTTTTGAGCGACCATCAAACTCAGAACTGGTTGCCAAAGGAAAATTTGAGCTGTCGCGCTGTTGTCGCGTCGCTCCATTGTCGGTGGTGACCTTCTTGCCTTTGCTGCACTGGTTGCACCTGATATCTGAATCACAACTATCGACCTTTGGTTGGGTTCACATCTACCGGTACAGACAGGTGGCTAAGGCGATCGTTGCTAAGTTCTTTCGTGCTTGGAAGTCCAGTTAGACGCAGGTGAAAAGACGAAAACTGGCCACGATAAGAAGTTGACCGCCTCGCTAGAACACGCATACAGAGAGAATACCACACATCAACTGTATGTATATAGGTAGGTATGGTAGCGGAGACACGAAATAAAACACCAGCATGTCAGTTCGAGGTTTAGCAAAACGCTCGAGTCAGTGCTTGTTTCTATCGTCGTCTTGTGTGACTCCTGCTTCCGTGTCGAATCTCGACTTCGATCACGTGAGGCTCTTCCTCCTCCACCAATGCAGCTGCAGGGGGTGAATGGGTGACAGGGAAACTGTCCCAGTTAGAGAAAGAGGCTGGCTCTTGCGAAGGAGGAGGCACAACTGAATCATCTGGTCCATTCTGTTGATTAGGGTATTCTGATCCTCGAGACTCCACTTCGCCTGCAAGCAAAGACAACAGAAGACAGGCGCTGGACAGAGGAAACTCAGCAGTATCGCGATTCGCGTATACCTTTGTTCACCAGAGGCCGTCTCGCAGACGATGCAAAACTATCCCTCGGCGCAACGATATGCTCCGCTGAGTTGAAGGCAGGCTTCTGCCTCTTCAACTTGTGGCAGAAGCAACAGAGGGCGGCCACAGCGATCAACAACAGCCATAATGAACCCACGCCGATGCCTACCCACACCATGATGTGCAAGCCTCCTTCTGTGGCAGCTTCAGTGTCCGCTGAAGCTGAAGCGCCGCTAGTTGATGCGGGACGCCCACTACTATTGATGTATGTGACGGAAGCTGTTGTAGCTGCAGAGGTCGCAGCGGGAGTGACTACAGTCGTGGGAGTTATCGCCGATGTGGAAGAGGGACCTGTCTCCGTTCCAGTGGTGCCCTTCGGCTTCGCAGATGCCGTCGCTGCAACTGCCGAAACCGACGTCGATTCTACGGAAGTCCATCGGCTCATCGAGGTCGTCAGCACTACCACCGTGGCAGTTGTGGTGGCGCTTGTAGTCGACGCTAGTGTTGTGGGCAACAGTGATTCCCTGCAACAGAACACATTCTGTGAATGTTGGAGAGCCTTCACTGTCAATGGAATGCAACTCCGCTCGCCTCTCGCAGCAGAGCTCGACGGGCTCCTCACGAGGCTGATAGCAGGTGGCCCCTTCGAACTGCGAGCAGAAGTCCCTGCATCTCCTCAACTGGGCGCTGCTGCCATTGAAGTGGCACTGCAGAACTTTTTCTGGGGTTGGGTCCAGATATTTCTTCGGCACCAGACTATACGTGGAGCAACACCACGTCTCGTTCACCGCCTTGCCCTTGTAATAGCAGATCTTGTCCTTAGCAGCAGAGTAGGACATGACACAGTCAGTCAGACAGGCGTTCAACGCTTCATAACAGCTCTCCTTTGCGATCCCCTTCCACTTGGCGTCTCCATGCGTCAGCACAATGGAACTGGACTTGGCATCGTTGTCCAACCGGCAGAACCACTGTTCCCTCTTGACAATGCGCTTGACGCACCGCGTGCCTGGGTTGAGCTTGCAGTGTCGCTGGCACTCTTCCTTTTGGCCCGACCCATACGATTCGATCAGAATCTCAATGGGAATGTGACGTGCAGACTGGCCCGCTGGAAGGCTGTCACCGCAACACCAACTGCCAATACGGTGCTTGCGATAAGTAATCTCGGAGAAGCCACGCGACTTCTGACAACTCTGGCGACAGTCGGAGAAACTCCGGTGGTAGCAGGACGGAGCGGCCGTCGCTCTCCCATTGGAAGCAACAACAAGAGCGCAGAGTGCCGCCACGAACTTCATTGTGGCAATTTTGACAAACGCAACGCTACTGAGTGAAACAAATTTTCCTCGAAGTTCAATTCTTTCACCTTTGTGAGCGAGGGGACGCTTGAAAACGCGGGCTACCGTAATACCGCTTCAATGGGATTCTACTGTACATCTCACTTCTAAAATAACCGATGGTTTGTGCCGTTGTGTGTCCTCATCTTTGTTCACCTGCACATAGAACCGCCTTCCATAAATCACAACCCTAACATCGCTGGTTGAAACAAGACAAGAGGAGATAACAGTTTCGTGGACCACACAGACCAGATACCATCCCCGACACAAAGCCCAACAAAGTACACCTACCTACCCTTGTACAAGGATCCTTGCACAAGCGAGCCAAAATCATCTATGGTGTAGGCACATGCACACAAGCCAAGAGAAACAGACGTAAACAACTTCATAGTCTTCGGTAGCAGAGAATCACCCACTGGCCGATTCACTCGACGCACTTCTGTCTTCGGTGTCGTTGTCTCCTCCATGTCGAATCTCGATCTCGATCACGCGAGGCTCCTCCTCTTCCTCTGCCACTTCTGGTGGCTGAGTAGCGGCTGGCACAGTGTCCCAGTACCCAGTAGGAGACGGCCGGTGTCACGCATTAACTAGTCCGGCGCTATTAACTTGTCCGGGGGACAAGTTAATGCAAGCCAGGCGTGCATTAACTTGTCCTACCTTGCATTAACTTGTCCGGGTAAATCATTCACGGCAGGCCACCGCGACGTAACTGGTGAAATGCATGGTACGCAAGTAACGCAAGGCGCGCTGTCCACTACGACGATGACCAAGCATTCGCACAGCACAGAACGTGACGTCAGAATGTCATCACTATCTTCTCTTGTTCGAAGAGGCCGCTTCAGCCAACTCGTTAGAATTCTGAAATCGCCCTTGTTCTTTGGTGCTGGCGGTGGGGGTTGAGCAACCATCGCGGGGGCGCTACTGGCGGTGGAGGTGGAGCAACCATCGCTGGAGAAACCACTGGAACCACTTGAGCCATCTGCTGTTGTGGGTAGGGCGGCACTGGTGGAGGCTTCACAGCCACTGAAAGAGCGCAAGATTTTAAAGAGGTTTTAGTTGCCCACCACAGGACCCTTCGTTTGCCCCTGCTCTTGTTGCGCCACCTTCGCCGGGTATCTCTGCTTGTTGCTCAGAGGGCCGAACAGAAGGCAGCAGACGATGACTCCAACGCATGCCAACACCACTAGAAGGCCAGCGAAGCCAAGAAGCAGAGAGATCAAAAGGGGCAGGCCTCCACCTGCTTCTTCACCTTCTTCAATAGATATCTTGGGAGCACCCTTTCCATTCGAATCAGGTGGACTAGCTGGAGCTGCAGTGGTGGTCTTGCTCGGCGCCGAGCCTGGCTTGACAGTGGCCAAAACAACAGTAGTGGTGGCATCAGCAGTAGTGGTGACACAAGATTAGTAGATGGGGGCAGAGCCCCTCGGGGCACTCCTCCCCTCTTTCAGAAGAATTTTGGGAGTTGAATCATGCTTCCCATTGATCAACGAGACATGTCAGTGAGGCTTAGTTGCCATTCTGATCGCCAAATTAATAGCAAATTCGGAGTTGTGACCCTCCAATACCCCACAATTGACATACAACACACCCTGCCTAGCTTCTGCTGAACTGACACAACCAGGTTTTCCACTTGATGGCACGTATGGTGGTAAACAAATTCTTCAAAAATGGTCCCACACATCTCAAAACAAAAAGACAACGCCAAATTCGTGATCAGCGTCCCTGAAAAGCCGGAATCGAATACTTACACAGTAAGTGCCCCCGACAAATCGGGAAGCCAAAATTTTGAATTCAAATTTCCTGCCAAAATACGCGTCGGACGAAAAAAGTGCTTATAACAAAAACAACGTATCTTTTGATGCTCTATTGCGTGAAAGTCCAACTGACACCGAAATATCTCAGCTGACCCCACTTTGCACCGAAATACCGAAAATTTGTTGGAAAAATTGAATTTTCGCCCAAAAATTGGCGTCGTCGAAAGTTGAAACTTTGCCACAGTAAAAGTATTGCTAAGCCTAAAAAATCCTGTGAATGTCGTCGAAATCGATCAGCACAGCAAAAAATGGGAATGGCAGAACTTTTGAATTTGGACCCAAAAATCGATTTTTTGAAATTTTAACCACCAATTCGGCCACTCCGAAAAAAGTGACTTACTATAAAGTTGTAGAGCTCGCCGGGTGCTATCGAACGGTCTTTGTCCCGTCGCGATCTGAGCGCCCTACCGAAAGTTACGCTTGCCCGAAGTTTTGCCCGGAGACCCGGAACCCAATTTTGGGTAATATTTCCCGGCCCGTACGACATCCGACCGGGATTTTGACGACGATTCGGGACGAGGCTATCCGAGTTCTTCAAATCGAGAAAATAAAAGACCATTAAATTGTAGAACAAAAAAATGCCGAGCGGAAGATCGAACCCTACTTTTGGGTCGAAAAACCCGGTTTTTTCGCCGCGCCTCAGCGCGGCGAGGTGTATATATACGGATGACAATGTCTGTGTGTGTGTCTGTCTGTCTGTCTGTCTGTCTGTCCGCGCATCGAAATAAGGTATATGGCATATGTGGTCAAGTAGAGTCAAGGTCGCTGAGTACGGATCCGACGTCCGTTTCTGTTGCTAATTTCGCATTTTCGAGATATTCACAATTAAAATATGAAAATGTCGAAAATCGACTTTTTCGCCTGATGACCTAGCGGTGAAATTTCTTCAGAAATGGAAAGAGCATGGACCGCGGATAATTTATAACACAAAAGAAATTTTTTGGAAATGTGGAATTTGACAGAAATACTTGACTGCAGAAATGGAAAGGTCTAGTGGCATTAAGAATTTGTGACATAATTTTACAGGTGTAAGAAGTTATAATTTTGAGATATTCACAATTAAAATGTAACAAGGATTACGTGCAGGAGCCCCTGCATAGAAGCACTCCGACCCGACTCAGGAATAGCAGATGGAGGTATTGCGTCGCCTGCTGCGCAACAGACCGTCGGAAAACTCAATATGGATAAACCCAGCGACTGGCAGTGTCAAGCTTCAACCAGCCGGCAACCGGTCCGGCTGCGGCCGGTGACTGGTGTCCATCTCTAATACACAACGCACGGCACTCGACAAAGAGGTTGGCGCGCACAGCTGGCTGGCTATCTATGCGGTAGATCTAGATACGCGCGCCACGAAACAGGCTTACGCAATGGAGCGTCCGCATCACGGGAAGCGCACACAGCTGTATATCTATACGCTAGACACGCGCGCCACGAAACACGCTTACGCAATGGAGTGTCGCCACCAGCAGAGCGCGGGAACGAGAGAGCGCGAAACGGAAACAAAGACGAACCAATTGTACTGCAGCGACTTAACCCTATGGAGAATACCGGCGCACTACAGGCGCGAAAACAGAGAGAGAGAGAGAGAACAGTCGACGACAACACACAAAGCGATTGCACACCGTGTACAATAGGCAATTTTACCACACAAAGATTCACCGCAAATCCCGCCCGAACATGACTTTGAGGACGCGATACGGAAATCAAAGTTCCCGCACCAACAAATGCCGGCGCACAGCAGAACTGTACTGCGGTCATACCTAAGAAGTGGTGGAAAGAAACTTCTGTGCGACAGCAGTTGTTGTTGAAACTTCCTTACCAGTGCCGACTCGTCTGTCTGCAGCGCAGAACCAATGCCGATTTTGTCTACAGCGCAGAATACCCGAAATTGGATATTGCACCGAACAATCCCCACGCTTAGAGTTTCGACAAAACATGGTTAAGGTGCCCCAATTGTCGATGAAAAGTCGCAAATCCTGGTCCGCATCGCAAAACGAGTGCCACATTCGAAATCAGCGCCCTCGAAAGCGCCGAGATCGACTCCAACTGTGATTCTGTCAACAGAGGTGCACTTGCAATTTTGGACGCGGCCGAGGGTACGGTAGGCGAAAAAATATTTTTGAAAATCGGTTCCGTACCACTTTTCGACGGGGAATCACGTGGTGGACCCCATTTAGCCATTAGGAGTCGCATTCGAGCGTTACAGCAGCCCAAAGTCGAAAAGTGCCGAAAATAAGTCAACAGAGATGTACTTCGAATTTGGACGCGGCCGGGAGTACGGTAGCCGGAAAACTATTTTTTAAACTCGGTTCCGTATCACTTTTCGACGGGGAATCACGTGGTGGACACCATTTAGCCATTAAGAGTCGCAATCGGGCGTTACAACAGCCCAAAGTCGAAAAGTGTCGAAAATCGGTGAAAATCGTCGGTCGTTGGACCAACGTTTCTGGAGATCTACACGGTCGATTCCGGCGTTGCGGGCGTCAAATGAAAGCAAATCGATAGGCGCAGACCGCTACGAAGAGTTTTGAGCGATTTTACACCGGAATCTCACAACTCGATTTTTTACAACGAAATTTCACACCTCCGAAATTTTCTTTTGGCCGTAACTTCCGCGTGGGACCACCTAGGAAGCTGAGGTTTCTTTTCCCAGCTAGATCTTGTCGAGAACTATAACATATCCAAAAATCACCAAAATCGATGAAGTATTACGAAATCTGTGGGGCGCCAACCGTTTTCAATGTACTACAAAATTCGAATTTTTGAATTTTCTCAAAATTTTTCCACTACGCGAAAAAAATGAAGGTGTTTGCACACCTACTATCCCTCGAGAGCTATCGATTAAAAAAACCGTTTCCAAATCGGATCAACCACGCGAAAGTTATCGATGGAATACGGATTATGAAATCGGTGCCCCGACTATAGCACTCCGCCTTTTCAAGTCGGAGTGCTAAAAACTGCTCTAAAACCGTCACTCGTGAATAGTGCTAAGTTGCTACATACGCAGATGAATGATACAAAGGCACGGCGCTGGCGCGCAGATCAACGCAACTGAATGACTACACACTAACCATGCGCAACCCGCGGCAACCAATTGAGGAACGCGCACAATGAACCACACCGCTAGCAGTGCGCGCGCAGCGCTGTTTGCGGAAGAAAGCCAACTAGTAGATGAAGAATGAACGCCAGCCCCCCGCTGCGCGTCGCTTGGCTAAGGGAGGGGGGGGGGGGGGCGGAGAAATGGCATGGCGTGGCGTTGGCGGGGGGGGGGGGGGGGGGGGGGGAGGAATAACGAGAAGTCGTGATGACGGGCCAGGAATTCTACCGGGGGGCGGGGGGTGGGAGGGGAAGGGGGCTTTGACAGAAAACTTAGACTTAGAGAGGGAATGATTTGAAATAAGTACGGTAAACGTTTTGTCCAGATTTGAATTTCGATGTAATAGAAGTCGCAGGTTGTACGTAGAATCGACAGAGCATGGTGAAATCAACTGGGGGAATCAACAGCAAGTTCGTGTTCCGCGTCTCTGAATGCCTTAGCACCGACGCTTCAACCGCAAAACATACCACATTTTAAGTTTTGTTAATAGTGTCACGATAGGTCAATTTTCGACCAAAACTCCCGAATCTTGGCCCAAATCGCAATTATATTGGCATTTTCGGGATCAGCGACCTCGAAAGCACCGGAGTCGACTCCAACATTGATTTTGTACTCCGGGGTGGAACTTCGAATTTTGGACGCGGCCGGGGTACGGTAGCCGAAAGAAATTTCTAAAAGTTGGTTCCGGACCAATTTTCAACGGGGAATCGCGTAGTGCGGTCCATTTTGCCCTATATCGTCGCCATCGGCCGTTAGAATAGCTGAAATCCAGAAAGTCCTAAAAATCGGCCAAAATCGCAGGCCGTTGAATGATATTATCTGAAGATCCGCTCGGTCGATTCCGGCGCTCTTGGTGTCAAATGATAGCAAATCGATAGGCGCAGACCGCGTCGAAGAGTTTAGAACGATTTTACACCGGAATCTCACAACTCGATTTTTTACACCGAAATTTCACACCTCCGAAATTTTCTTTCGCCCGTAACTTCCGCGTGGGACCACCTAGGAAGCTGAGGTCTCTTTTCCCAGCTAGATATTGTCGAGGACTGTAACATATCCAAAAATCACCAAAATCGATCGAGTATTGCGAATTTTGTGGGGCGCGAACGCTTTTCAATGTACTACAAAATTCGAATTTTTGAATTTTCTCAAAATTTTTCCACTACGCGAAAAAAATGAAGGTGCGTCCACACCTACTATCCCTCGAGAGCTATCGATTAAAAAAAACCGCGTCCAAATCCGACGAAGCACGCGCGAGAAATCTTGGGTACAAACTTTCTACAAATCGGTGCCTCCACTATAGCACTCCGCCTTTTCAAGTCGGAGTGCTAAAAATGTCGAAAATCGACTTTTTCGCCTGATGAGGTAGCGGCAAAATTTCTTCAGGAATGGAAAGAGCATAGACCGCGGACAATTTGTAACACAAAAGAATTTTTTTTGCAAATGTGGAATTTATTAGAAATACGAGATTATTTGTCCAAATTCCATAAATTGACAAAATTAAGACGTCGTTTATTGACGAATGTGAATACAGAAATGGAAAGGTCGTGTGCCAATAAGAATTCGTGACACAGTTCTACAATTTTCAAAAATTACAATTTCGAGATATTTAGAATTTAAGTAAAATTGAAAAGTGTCAAAATCGACATTTTCGTCTGATGGAATAGCGGCTAAATTTCTTAAGAAATGGCAAGCGCATAGACTACGGATCTAGAGGTTTTGCAAAACAAAATAAAACTTTGCATGTGCTAAATTTGATAGAAATATTACGACTCCACAAATTGCCTACACTTGTTGATAGCTGAATGTCGTACGCCAAATGTTGATAATAGAAAGGTCGTACGCCAAAAGGAATTTGTGTTAAAGAACGACTGCACTGCAATAGTTGGCAAGTTTTTTTGTTGGATGTGATGTATTTACAGTTTACACGTATCGGAACTTCAGATAAACGGCGTCGTATCATGCCGATACCATATAGCGAGTGCGGCGATATCACTGAGCTTTAGATCAGTTGTACAGACAACCGTATCGTGGTAATAGCTGCACTTGGTGTATGGCACACGTTCTCAAGACAATTTCTCCAGATGCGGCTAATGATGTGAACAAAGTTGTCCACACTCTTCACCAAGATTTGACAGACACAAAGTATAGGCTGAACTTTTTACACACACAGCTTGTTGGCACTCCGCTTTGCAAAAGCAGGAGTGCTATAGGGGGCGTCGGATTGAACAGAATCATCTTACCAGCTTTTCTCGCGCTACACAAATCGGATCGCCAAGCGGTTTTTTGTGTTAGATAGGTTAAGTCGACGCGCTGCGTGGACAAGAAACTAGAAAATTCCGGTAGTGGGAGAATTTTGTGAAAATTCAAAAATTCAAATTTTTGCTAAGTAAAAAAAAAACAATAGCCCATAACTTTCGCAAAAGTGGGCCGATTTTGATGATTTTTGGATATGTTGTAGGCCTTTGTACCCTCTAGGCGGCATCACCCGAACGGGCTCCCTAGGTGGTCCGACGCGGGAGTACGGTACGAAATTCAGAATTCAAATAATTTTTTCGACTTTTAAAAAATCATAACTCGAGTTTGCGACGGTGGATCCTCGCAAACTTTTCAAAAAAACATGGACACATGTAATGCCTTTCGATCGACACCGAAACCGCCGAGATCGCTTTTGTCGTTCGGGAGATCCGCGGTGGCAAAAATTCCGGGTCCCAAGCGGAAAAATCGGATTTTCGACTTTGGGAGGATTTTTGGGCTGGAAAGCGTGCCGCTAGCAGTAAATTGACTATTGCAACGTGTTCTGCGTCGAAAGTTGGTCTAGACGAAGTGTCTGGAACACTCTGAAGTATCGTACTCCGGCCGCGTCGAATTTTTAAATCCCGGGGTCAAATTCTCGAAATTGAGTTTTCACTTGTTTCGGGGGTATTCGACGACGCTGAACACGAATTCGATGTTTGTTTTGCGATTTGGGATGTCTTTACGCTGATTTCGGCGGCCGGCCGTCCAAAAACTGGGTCCCGGGGTCGAATTTTCAAAATTGAGTCGACAGTTGTTTCTGGGGTATTCAGCAGTGCTGAACGCGAATCCAGCGTTTATTTTGCGATTTGGGCTTCCTTTAGCCTGCTTTGGGCGGCAGAACACGCCCCAAGCATGTCCAAATTTGTCCAAACATGTTCAAACTTGTCCAAATATGTCCAAACATGTTCAAACTTGTCCAAACACATTCAAATACGGCAAAACTTGTCCAAACGTGTTCGAACGTTGTCATTGACACTGAACGCAAGTCTGGCGTTTGTTTGCGAGAAGGATTATTACCGAGTAGTGAGATGGGCGACCAGTCTGCTTCGCTTCGACACAAGCGGAGTGCCACCCTGAAGGTCCCCTTCAGCGTTAAACTAGTTGCTACCCAGCCCGGGCAGACCCGGACCCGGCGAAAAACCGGCCAAATCCCAAAATCCCCAAATTTGGTCCCAAACGGAAACCCTTTGTGACCGGATAACTCCTGGGTCCCTTGATGGATTTTGCCGGTTTCGGTCTTATATGAAAGAGCACATCCAGACGCCGGCCGGAAATTTTATCTCAGCCCGATCCGCCCAGTAAATCGCGAGATATGATTTTTTGAACGGCCGGAATCGGGTTCTCAAAATTTGAATCTACCGTAACCCGGCCGTGCCGCGTCCAAATTTTTCAATTTTTGATTTCCCAAGTCCGCCTCCCCAGGGGCTACAACATATCCAAAAATGGTGAATTTTGATCAAGTGTAGCGAAAATGGCGGGGGGCTGAATTATTTTTACTTAGTAAAAATTTGAATTTTTGAATTTTCAAAAAATTTTCCCACTACAGGAATTTTCTCGCTTCCTTTCCACCCTGCGCATCCACCAGGGCTATCGATCGCAAAAAACCGTTTCAAAATCGGTTACTCCTAGCGAAAGTTAGGCGAGCACGTAGAAAGCACCTTCCCTCCGGTTGCCTACTGCTCTCCGCCGACTTCGTCGGGGCGGAGCGCCAAAAACGACCAACCGCCTCAATCAGAATATCCAGCGAAACGTGCCAAATGCTTTCAAACATTAAGCCGCCGAAAAATTCGTCCGCTCGTGATACTCTCGTTGCGTGCCTCAGTCGATGTGCGTTGCGCCAAGTAACAGTTGGTCGTGCACACTTTTGATTTTCGTTGTGTACGTGCAGTGATGCGCCGTCTTTGCTCGTTGTGTTTGAGTTGTCCGCTTGCCGTTTCGTCGACTCGTTTCAATCATTCGTGGCCGTGGGAGCCTACATTCGTTCCCTTGTATCGTGTTTCCGCTCTCAGGCGAAGACGAAAACAACGGCACTTTGACCAAGCAAACACACACGTTGTTTGAACTTTTGAATTCGCGCGTCTCGTCTGCGTAGTCGCGTTGTCCACACAACCTTGTTTTATAATTTGAATTGTTAACTCTTCACCCCATTTTACAGTTTGACGGATGTATCGTACAGTCCACAATTTTGCGACCCGGACCCAGTCCGACGGCGTCTCTACTATCGGATAGCCCAATGTCTTATACATATTCGGCCCATAGCTCGTCTCGCTCCGTTCTACCGGAACACTATTCTAGCTCTCCAAAGTTCGTCAGAGGCCAAAAAATCGTGTTTTGGCAACTTGCCAAAAATCGGGTCCCGGACGGAAGTTGAGACCTTCGATGCACACTGCGCATTTCCAAGACCAATCGAATACAAAAAAATTCGCCCCGATCGGTCGAGTCTAGCCCCGACTTATGAGCGTTCCAATTTACACAGAATCCGCACCATCACTATTACAGCACTCCTCCCTTTTGGAGGGGAGGAGTGCCAAAAAGTGGTGGCCGCCACTGTGATTGTGGCAGTGGTGGTAGCGGCAGTTGTGGCAGTTGTGGTGGTGGTTGCAGTGGTGGTAGTGGGCCGAGTTGCATTCGCCAGAGCCGACTTTCTGAAGTTACAGCGAACGATGATAACTGAAACTCGTACTGCACATGTAAAGCACGACAATGGAGCTGCCATTCGTTCAACAAACCGTGCTACCTTCCACAGCAGACTTGCTTCAGCTTTCCGCGAGAACGGTAGCAGGTGGAGTCTTCGAACTGCAGACAGAAGTCCCTGCACTCTTTCAGTTTTGGTCCACGGTGACGCGACTGGAGAAGCTGCAGTGCATCGCCTCCTCTGGGATGGGGTCCAGAAACTCTCTGGGCACCAGACTGTGCACAGAACAGCACCACTTCTTCTCATCTTCGCCCTTGGTGTTGTAGTAGCAGATCTCGTCGTGAATGGTGATTGGTGATGTGGCATGGATTGATGCAGCTGGAGAAGGAGTCATTTCTCGGTCCACTTGCCTTCTCCGTGCGTGAGAACCGTCGTCACGTTTTTGGCACTCCTCCCCTCCAAAAGGGAGGAGTGCTATAGTGATGGTGCGGATTCTGTGTAAATTGGAACGTTCATAAGTCGGGCTAGAGTTGGCCGATCGGGGCGAATTTTTTTTTATTCGATAGGTTTCTGGATTGCGCAGTGTGCATCGAAGGTCTCGACTTCCGTCCGGGACCCGATTTTTGGCAAGTTGCCAAAACCCCGGTTTTTCGGCCTCCGACGAACTTTGAACGCTTAAAATAGTGTTCTGGTAGAACGGAGCGAGACGAGCTTTGGGACAAATATGTGAAAGACATTGGGCTATCCGATGGTAGGGACGCCGTCGGGCTGGGTCCGGGTCTGCCCGGGCTGGGTAGCAAAAACCGGGTTTTTCGACCCAAAAGTAGGGTTCGATCTCCCGTTCGGCATTTTTTTGTTCTACAATGTAATGGTCCTTTATTTTCTCGATTTGAAGAACTCGGATAGCCTCATCCCGAATCGTCGTCAGAATCCCGGTCGGATGTCGTACGGGCCGGGAAATATTACCCGAAGTTGGGTTCCGGGTCTCCGGGCAAAACTTCGGGCAAGCGTAACTTTTGGTAGCGTGCTCAGATCGCGATGGGACAAAGACCATTCGATAGCACCCGGCGAGCTCTACAACTTTGTAGTAGATCATTTTTTCGGAGTGGCCGAATTTGGGGTGAAAATTTCAAAGAATCGATTTTTGGTCGAAATTCGAAATAGTCGCGTTTCGCATTTTTTGCTGCGCTATTCGATTTCGGCGATGTTTGGGGATTTTTTAGGCCGAATAAATAGAATTTTGGAGTTAGGAGTACAGCTTTAGGTGGGGTACATTTTTGGGTGAAATTTCGATTTCTTTGACAAATTTTCGGTATTTCGGTGCAAAGTGGTGTCAGTTGAAATATTTCGGTGTCAGTTGGACTTTCACGTGATAGAGCATCAAAAGATACGTTGTTTTTGTTATAAGCACTTTTTTCGTCCGACGCGCATTTTGGCGGGAAATTTGAATTCAAAATTTTGGCTGTCCGATTTGTCCAGGGGCGTAAGTACTCGATTCCGGCTTTTCGGGTGCGCTGATCACGAATTTGACGTTGTCTTTTCGTTTTGAGATGTGTGGGACCATTTTTGAAAAATATGCTTGCCACCATATTATGTGCCCTCAAGTGGAAAACCTGGTTGTGTCAGTTCAGCTGAACCTCGTTGTTCTGTATGCCAAATGTGGGGTACTAGAGGGTCACAATTCCGAATTTGCTGTTAATTGTGCGATCAGGATGTCCACTAAGCCTCACTGACATGCCTCGTTGATCAATGGACAGCATGATTCAACTCCCGAAATTCTTCTGAAAGAGGGGAGGAGTGCCCCGAGGGGCTCTGCCCCCGTCTACTAATCTTGTTGTGCTCGTTTTTCATGCGGCAGTACCATTTGGCCCACCTGCGGCGCTGGACACACTCCACGCCGCGATAGAGACGACAGTGGCGGTCGCACAGCGCTTTCTCGCCCGCGTCGTACTCTCTGGACAACAGTTCAATGGGAATCCTACGGGCGGACTGATTGGCTGGCAGAGTGCCTCCGCAGCACCAACTGCCCGCGTGGGAGGGACCCGCTCGGTGGATTCTCTCCGAGAAACTGCACGACTTCTGGCAGTTCGGACGACAGTCGTAGAACGAGAGGTATTGGCAGGAGGGCTCTTCAGATGCAGCAACCCTGCAGCTGGAAGCAGCAAAGACAGCGCAGAGCGCCGCTACTACTGCCAGCTTCATCGTCACAACGATTTGGACTCAGTGTTTATTCCACCACAATATAAAAATAGCACCAATTCGAACGGAGGCTGCATTTGAAAACTCGCTTTACCGTAATTGCACCCAAAGCGGTAATTGGACGACGAGCGCTACCGTAGTCCGCTTTCGAGGTGCTGCTTTGTACCGGGATACTATATCCGCTGTTTTCACAAACTGCAGCGTTCTCACAAAGGACGCCTGTGAATACGTGGCGCTACCCTTCTCATATCTACAGGAACGCATCAGACCAGCACTTCATTCAGCATCAAATCTCACCGGCTACGCGACACGAAGCGTTAGAAAGGAGCCACAAACTATACAAGCCAAAGCCATGCGATAAAACTGGCGAGTCCAGCCTACCTACCAAACTCGATGAGCAATCAACAGCACTGCCTCAAAATACGCCAAGCACAGCAACAGTAGGTCAGCTGTGGAACCTCATGAAAACACTGAACTACGCGAATCACTCGCAGGATGATTCACTTCTCAACGCGCTTCTGTCTTCGGTGCCGCCCCTTTCAGAGTGTCGAATTTCGCGAGAAGGCCCTTCTTCTGCGGCTTGTTGTGTCTGAATGGCGGCAGGCCAACTGTCCCAGTAAGAGAAGGCTGGGGCTGGTGGGGGACGAGGAGAGGGAGGAACCCCTGCTGGGACCACGGGAACCACATAGGCCATTTGCAGCGGTTGGGGATAGGGCGCCACTGGACGCCTCACTGAAATTGGTTGAGCAGGACAGATTGATTGATTGATTGGAATGCGGCAATATTGGAGCCATACTGACCGAGATAATGGTCACTCCTACTATCTTTGCTATACTTGTGCGCACCATGATGAGTCTTCTTGTTCCCTCTCCCTTCACCCTTCACAGTTGCTGGCGCTGGTTGAGGACCTGGAGACCTCCCGCAGGAGGGGCAGCGAGTGGCTGAAGCTTGGGCCAGCGCAACCAATCGAATCTTCTTCTGCTTTGGGTAGGGAGACGTTCTAGCCTTCGCAGCGCCTGAAAGACTATTCACAACTTACAAATTTGGGTGTCTGAATCCTGAATTTTGGTCATGCATCTTCTGGCAGGGCAGCACCTTTCATAGTCGCGATTGGTCGCGAGGCTAGCTACGGGGGGGGGGGGGGGTTCGACCGAGATTTGGGGGGAGGGGGTAACAAGAACAAGAATCCTGTTCTTGAAGCTGACCAAAAAATAGCCAAAGAAGCCTAAAAATTGCCATAAAGTCGCCAAAAATGCATCTTTTTTCTCAATTTTGAAGCAAATTGTACCAAAATAACTCAAAATTGCTCAAAAATAGCGCCGCAGGCTAAAATTTTTGCCAATTTTAGGTCGATTTTTGGGAAATTTCCTGATTTTTAGGGGGGGGGGGTAGCTGGAATCTCGGCTAGGGGGGGGGATTAACAAGAATTTCGTTCTTGTTGGCCGTTGGTAGGGGGGTCTAACCCCCCCCCCCCCCCATCGCACCTATGGCAGCACCTTTTCCAGCTCCAGTCGTCTTTCTCCTCTTCTTCTTCGGAGGCTCAGGCGCCCTTCGCCTACACCTTCTCCAAACAGAGACAATGCTGCAGGCGCAGACGATCACAACAATAATCACAGTGATGAAGATAATGGCGGCTATGCTCATACTTATGGAGTTCTCCTTCGATTCAACAGAGAGTTCTGTTTTGGAAGAGGAGATGGCCAATGGCTAACATGCAAATGAATGACTGTTCTGTTTGGACGATGAAATTGCCGTAAACAAGTTGGTTACTGTGGCTCGATTAATTCAAACGTGCGTCTTCAACGTATTGCTGAAGCAGAGATGACTACGGTAACTCGTCGACATTTGTGTTCTACAAGCTCAACGGGCGCTTGGAAGTCCGCCACACATACCTAGTAACAAGTGATACGTGACACTCCTTGAGTGTCAGATAGGCACTCCGCTTGATTGTTTTAGCAGACGGGGGCACAGAAACCAACAAGTGTTGCATTCCGTTAAATTTGTTTGTTCCCAATTTTTTCAGTGTAGAACTAGGGTCTATAGCCCGGGGCGGGCCTAAGCAGATGCCATTACACTTAGAGGCCGATGTGGCGCAAGTGACGCGTTGGAGCAGGTTGTATTGACGACGATGAGCGCAGGCTGTACTGACCGCTGACTGTCTATAGCCACTCACAATGTAGAATGCCAGCGGCGCCCCAATTGTACAGGCGCGCCTTATCCACGCTACACATCGGGGGCTCCCCCGCTGGGGTGGACGGCGTCGGTTTCCGTTGTGCTACAGTACGACGCTCCTATAACTCGGTTCGATTGCGCGTGCGTAGACGCCTTTCTCAGCGCGTCTTATATGGACGGCGTGCTGTAGGCGCAGCAAAAACAATGGCGGACGGTATTTTCGGATTCGCGAAATATTACAGAGCGTGAGTACATTCGGCCAAAATCAGGCTAAATACACCGCAAATCGCCAAACAAACGACGGATTCGGGTTATGCGGCATCAGAAAGCCCAGACACAACTGTCAACACAATTTTGAAAATTCGACCCCGGGACCCAATTCTTGACCGGCCGGGTGCCGAAATTAAGGGAAAGGCGTCCCAAATCGCAAAACAAACACCGGATTCGTGTTCAGCGTCGTCGAAAACCACCGAAACAAATGAAAACTCAATTTCGAAAATTTGACCCCGGGATTCAAAAATTCGGCGCGGCCGGGATACGGTACCTCAAAATGGTCAAGACACTTCGTCTAGACCAACTTTTGACGCTGAACACGTTGCAATGGTCAATTTGCCGCTAAAGGCACGCTTTCCAGCCCAAAAATTCACTCAAAATCGAAAATCCGAATTTTCCGCTCGGGACCCGGGATTTTTGCCACCGCGGATCTCCCGAACGGCAAGACCGATCTCGGCGGTTTTGGTGCCAATCGGAAGGTCATACATGGGTCTGTGTTTTGCAGAAAAGTTTGGGAGGATCCACCGTCGCAAACTCGAGTTACGATTTTTTAAAGGTCGGAAAAAAAATTTGAATTTTGAATTTTCTACCGTACTCCCGCGTCGGACCACCTAGGGAGCCCGTTCCAGCGATGCCGCCTAGAGGACCCAAAGGCCTACAACATATCCAAAAATCACCCAATTCGGCCCACTTTTACGAAAGTTGTGGGGTATTTTTTTTTTTAATTAGCAAAAATTCGAAATTTTGAATTTTCGCAAAATTTTTCCACCGCCG
>JASAMZ010010456.1:0-56231 GCA_030248115.1 Linhomoeus sp. GSCO2_2
TAAAAGGCAAGCACATACTCTCCATACTGCTCTTTTGGATCCGCTTGTATGAGTTATTGTGTAATCCGTTTGTAACATACTGGCGACACCGTGGAAATTTCTATTGATTACCTATACGTGAATGCGCTGTATCAGTTATAGGTAATCAAGTTGTTATTTATTTGAGTTACGTAATACCAGTATCTAATCAACGTCCCGACAAAATTTCAATCCAAAGCATGGGTAATCGGCCTGAAAAGGCTTGTCGAATAGTTACTTTGAAGCGCGACTGATAGAAATCCCGTTCCAGCCATTGTCAGCAGAAAACTACAAAATTGTCGCCAATTTCTAAATTTTGCTACGAGTGTATAAGATACAGTGAGATACTATTGAATTATTTAGTAGTCTACACTGTTTCCGCTGGGTCGCGAGCAACTCTCCGTTCGCAAGAAGAGAACGGTGATTATGTTTTAGGAGATAACACGATTTTGATCATGTACTTCACACACGGTGTCGCCACCAACAAATTGCGATAAACGGTTTGGGTTGCCGTAAAGTGCCGATTAGTTTCGCTCTCCTAATAGTTTCGTGTCTCCAATTAGTTTTGCCCCTGAGAGGCACATTGATTTAATAGTTTTGGGTCTCCAAGTAGTTTCCATCGTCGTTTTGCATGTAGATTCTGTCATTGCATCTGTCGTTTTGCATGTAGAGCGTTGCAGCGGTGTAGAAATAGCTCAATTATCATGCTATTTCACGCTAGCAGCAGCCAAATGAAGCTTATCCAACACAAACGTTGCATTTATGCATGTTTTGGAAAGTATTTTCTCTTGATATTGTAGTTCTCTTAGGAATTCCTACTGCATTTTGTCAGTGAATGAGGGGTTGAAATAATAATTTCGGGTCTCCAAATAGTTTTGGGGCTTCAATTAGTTTCGCCCCTGAGATACACATAGAAAAATAGTTTGGCCCGAAACTATTTGGCACTTTTCTTAAGGTAATACTCTTTTGGTTTCTTGGTGTTTCTTGAGGCTTGTGCTGGGAATAAAATGCATCACTGCGACACTAACAACTGTGAAAGCAAATGATGTGTTCTATGCCTGCATGGAATGGATGCAATGCCACTATTAGCTACTAAGTTTACGGAACGAAAGCGCGACCTAAAACGCGTAACTTCCGCTTCATTGCGAAGATACGGTATAGGATGCTAGGCGCCCTGGGGCGTCTACTGGCGAAAAAAATTTTGAAATGCAGGGTGGCGCATTTTCTGTTCTAGGTTTCGATCGCTAATAACTTTCACATTTTCCATTGAAATTTAACCAAATTTGCACACGATACAAACACATCTAAGGAATTTGTGTGTGTGAGGTTTTCGCTTGATCCGACTGGGCTTGCCTGAAAGGCGAGGGTGATCGGCAAATTTTGTGCACGCAAAGGAAGTGAGAACACCAACTTTGTGGCTACCGTACTGTACCAGGCTCAAAGTTTGACAAGATAAGCTACGTGGTGTTTCTAGAGAACTGTGAAACTTTCAAGTAATTCGACGGGATTGACAGAAAATGATGCCACTTGGTGCAACATCATACCAGAAATCGGCTGCCACGACTTTGCATGATGCTGAGAATTGCAGCCTGATATTGCGCAAAGTGGCGTCTCGTTCCGTTCGTCGCATCCAATCGTCTGAAATTTTTACAGTTTTACTAACAACATCAAACAGTACGTTGCTACCAAATTTTTTCCCGATAAAACGGGAAAACTTTAAAAGAACGGCAACCGCAAAGTCCGTGTTCTTACTTCTTTTGTACGCGCCTTACACAGAATTGACAAATCTCTAACAAACCCTTGCCATTCAGGCAAGCCCAGTCGTATCAAGCGGAAACTTCACACACAAAAATTCCTTAGACGTGATATCGTGTGCAAATTTGGCTCAATTTCATTGGAAAAAGCGAAAGTTATTAGCGATCAAAACCTAGAACAGAGAAATGCGCCACCCTGTATTTGGATGCGTTTGCAGCCGTTAAGAAGCAGGGTGGCCAATAGAAACTTAAACTAGTTTCAGTTTCAGCTTTAGTTACAGTCAGTTAACTGAAACTGAAACTGAATCGAATCTCGCGCGGCTTCCATAACTGAAACTGAAACTGAAACTAACAGCTTAGTTTCAGTTATTTGAATGCCAAATTCTATCCAATTTCAGCAGATTTTTTTAAATTCTAGCCGACATTTTCTACATATGAGGACGTTTTGTTTATATGTAGGTCCAGATATGCAAGGATGCCATTCCAAGTTTAGAAATCGATTCTTTGCCCACCAAATATCATCCCGCAATTGTGATTTTGAGCGATTCGTTGTGACTTTCTGGACCTTCAGTAACTGAAACTCAGTTTTAGTTACTGAATCGAAACTCACGCGCATTCCATAACTGAAACTGAAACTGAAACTCAGCCAGCACCATAATTTTAACTGAAACTGAAACTGAAGCTGAAACGAGTTTCTATTGGCCACCCAGCTAAGAAGTGCGATGATGAACAGTTCGTGAACATACATATTTCTGTGGGCCTAGTGGCGACAAGTGCGTTCGCTACTCACTATTCGCTGCTCCAAGCACGGACTGTACGGTGACCGCCTTTGATGTCGCGCTTCTAATGCAAGCCTCACCCGTTTGATGTGGCTTTGGTGTAGTGTTTCATAATCGAGCGGCGGCCAGAAATAAATCGCCAGAAAGAGACGATCAATGTAATCGTCTGCCGCAGTCTCCATCTCTCCAACCAACCGTAACACACGCACTCTGGTCGCAGCTTCAACTGTGAAGTGAACTTACAAAACGTTATGAAGTCCATTGTCTTTCTGGCTTTGGCCCTATCGCAAGCCTGTGGGGACCTAAGTGAGGAGGCTAAGGAGAAAATAAAGAAACAGATGCTGGTCAGTTTACGACGAGCTTGGTGATTCACGCTTTGTAGGCACTATTCGCATGTCATCGCATGTCTTTGTAAGCTCTGCCGGCCAGTGGTTGAACGATCGGGGGGGGGGGGGGGGGGGGGGGGTGCGGCGCAAAGCAAACATGTTCGAACTCCACTTTGGGGAGAGGTGGAGGGGCGGGGGGGGGGGGGGGCGGTTGGGGATGGGGATGGGCTGGCTTACTTCAAGCTTTGCCCCTTCTTCAAACGTCCTCCTTTCTCAGTCCCTCTTGCGAGTCTCAAACTGCATCCCTCTAGATTCCGCTTCCAACCATAACACTTCTAAATTTCAACAAACATTCTTCAAAAGTTTAGATCAAGTACGACATCGCCTATCGAACCACCGGCTTCGTGGTCGAGCTGGGAGGGCTGACAGAGGCTGAGAAGGGGGTTCTCCAACAAGCCACCATTTACGCGGGACCGTCCGCAGAAGACAGCAATTGCAAGCTGCACTTAAACGTTGAAGGATACTACAGTGCGGTGACGGAGTCGTCAGCCGATCAACTGGC
Source organism: Linhomoeus sp. GSCO2_2 (assembly GCA_030248115.1). Taxonomy (NCBI): domain Eukaryota; kingdom Metazoa; phylum Nematoda; class Chromadorea; order Monhysterida; family Linhomoeidae; genus Linhomoeus; species Linhomoeus sp. GSCO2_2. Next base: position 3,440 of record JASAMZ010010456.1, read on the forward strand.
CTGCGGAGTGACGCGCGTAGACAAACCACACTTCGAAGTGCGCAGCGTCCGGGTGAGTGCGACAATACAGTAAATGCTCAAATAAGAAGCCACTGACAGTGACCACTTGTTCATACTTTCGAGTGGCGTGAAGGAGTAGTACACATGTGTGGGTGGTTTTCAAAGACAATACCATACACACATTGGTGTACCAAGTGATTCAAAAGTTGGCATTAACTGTGGACTTTGAACCGTCTGACTGGACTGATTCTGACTGGACGCGCGTTTTATAACGGTAATGTCAAAGTTTTACCTCAGTTTTTACTGTGTTTTCCAAGATTTTCACCTGGTCACATTAAGCCACGTTATGTTTAACTTTTTTCGCCCAGCCTCGGCCGGGCGTAACCCTACGAGAGCTCGGCGTGCGTGCGTGCGTGCGTGCGTGCATGCGTGCGTGCGTGCGTGCGTGCGTGCGTGCGTGCGTGCGTGCGTGCGTGCGTGCGTGCGTGCGTGCGTGCGTGCGTGCGTGCGTGCGTGCGTGCGTGCGTGCGTGCGTGCGTGCGTGCGTGCGTGCGTGCGTGCGTGCGTGCGTGCGTGCGTGCGTGCGTGCGTGCGTGCGTGCGTGCGTGCGTGCGTGCGTGCGTGCGTGCGTGCGTGCGTGCGTGCGTGCGTGCGTGCGTGCGTGCGTGCGTGCGTGCGTGCGTGCGTGCGTGCGTGCGTGCGTGCGTGCGTGCGTGCGTGCGTGCGTGCGTGCGTGCGTGCGTGCGTGCGTGCGTGCGTGCGTGCGTGCGTGCGTGCGTGCGCGTGCGTGCGTGCGTGCGTGCGTGCGTGCGTGCGTGCGTGCGTGCGTGCGTGCGTGCGTGCGTGCGTGCGTGCGTGCGTGCGTGCGTGCGTGCGTGCGTGCGTGCGTGCGTGCGTGCGTGCGTGCGTGCGTGCGTGCGTGCGTGCGTGCGTGCGTGGGTAACGCTCTCGAATCTCGGCGCTGGAAAGTCGCATAGAGACGATCTTGGGCTCTATGGATAGCTCTCGACTCACTGATTCTTCCGCTAAGAGAAGTCGAGATTCAGAAGTTTGAATTGCGCGCGCTACAGTAACCCGAATGTCAAAACACAAAACGGCTCTAGCTCGCTCGTCTTACGTCGTAGAGCGGCCATCGACACGTCAGGTGAAAGCTCTCGACGTGTTCTTTTATGCGACGGCAAAAGTTCTTTCAATTACGCAAACACGCACCGCCGAAAACGCCATTCTCGACATTCTGACAATAAAATCGCTCTAACTCGCGCAACTTGAATCGTAGAGAGACGATCTCGAGCTTTTTGGATAGCTCCCGACTCACTGATCATTTGTTCTCCTAATGGTCGAAACTCAAAAGTTTGAATTTCGCGAGTTACAGAAATTCGAAATTGCACAAGCACAAAACGGCTCTAACTCGCTCGTCTTACGTCGTAGAGTGGCAATCGACACGCCAGGTGAAAGCTCTCGACGTGTTCTTTTATGCGGCAGCAATAAATTTTTCAATAACGCAAGCACGCATTGCAGAAAACGCCATTCTCAAGATTTTAACACTAAGATCGCTCTTTGCTATATGCAGAAGTGCGACATGGTTTGATTGCTCGCAGTGCGCGCTCCTTTGTCCTCTGTCAATTGTTTGCCAAAACTCTTACAAGTTTTTGTCGCTTTTTTAAAAGCGTTGCTTGAAAGAGGGATCTTCTTGCTCTAAAAACCAAATCCCGGGCGATATCAATCTTGCTATGCAATACCCTCTTGCGAAGCGGGGGCTCATGAAGCGGAGCATGCGGGCGATGAACTCTCGCACTCTCTGCAGAAAGAACGCAACTCTTTGCAATGTCAGTCAGAATACAAACTCATCTTTTTAATACCGGAGCTTGTACCCCATTTATCTTAAAGCGCCATGATGATTATGTTGTAGTTTATAGCAGACGCTGTCTGCACAAGAGAAGCGAATCTTGATGCAGCTTGTTATAGCTGTTCGGTAGTTAGTCAGTTGTTGTAGTTCTAGCTTGTCATAGGTAGTTTCAGATTACCGCCAAGCTGGCGGATCAGAGCACTTTCGGTCGGACGGCGTACTACTTGCGGATCAAGCCATTCGAATTAGCGGTATATAGTGTGCGCTGCATAGTACCTACCTACCCTCGGCCTCAAGTAACCGCCCACAGTTAAGTTAGGCTCTGTCACAATTCGTCGCTCGACACGAGATCAACTCAAACGACTAATCGTGTAGGTCCTTTGGTATGACAGCAATTCGACGTAGATCTCGCGACTGTGTACACAAAACAGTGACAGACAACAACTAACAATATCTGGGTAGTATTCTGAAAACTGCATGTTGAATGGCAGAATAAGCGCAAACCTTCAAATAAGTGGACACACACATGCATGTAGGAGGACTGTCGGTATTCTTAAATTCAGCAAGGTGCAGTATTCCCGGATGTCGAAATGAGAATCAAAACGCGCCCAGAGTGGTTGTCCGGATCCCTTCAAGACCCGCTCACCATGGGCCATAGAATTGCGATTGTGGCGACACCGCTGACGGCCAAAGTGAGACAGGACATCCGTGATAATATTGGTGGGTTTTGGCAACAGCTCGCCAATGGAGGTGGTCTGGTGAACTAGTTTCAGTTTCTGTTGTAATCAGTTGACCGAACTAAAACTGCCCGAAACTGGCGCGACGCCATAACTGGAACTAAAACTGCAACTGAAACTCACAGTGTAGTGTCGATTAGTCGATCGTAAAACTTTCCAAAACTCATCTTATTTCATGAATTATTTCAGTCTTTGCTAAAGACGTAAACGTTTTGTACATATTTGGGCCAAATATTCAAAGAGGCCGAATACGCAATTTGCTGATAATTCTACAAAACATTAACCTCAAACATGAATTGAAACGTAGTGAGTAGGTAAGTCGAATAATGAGTTTGCCGCCAAACTACAGTGGCTGTCCTTCCGTTGCTTATGATGCAAGTCAAAGGTGCTGGCATTTTCATTACCTACAGTCCCGTCCGGAAATAACGCCCTGTTGCGTTCTCAAAACGCGTTTGCGTTCTGAGATGCGTTCTGTTGCGTTTTATGCCAAATTCGGTAATCGGAGCGTGTCAAAAGGATAGAAAACTTGTCTTTATGGGTTGTTACGACTATAGGACGCAAGATGACTGCACATTTCGACCAGAATTTTTATAAATTTTTGATACTCAATCAGCTTTGGAAATTCGCAGATTTTGAAGAAATCAAGGCAAGGAAAGAACACCTATAGGTTTACAAGGCCATAAACAAGCCAAACAAACTAAAACGATGTGTCTTAAACCCGTTGGACGCTTTTCAATCAAGAAATTTGCATACATTGCATGACAACGCGTTCAGAACGCAAACGCGTTTTTTCGCCCGCCCTCAGGCGGGCGACACCATACGAGAGCTCGGCGTGCGTGCGTGCGTGCGTGCGTACGTACGTACGTACGTCCGTAACGCTCCCAGATCTCGGCGTTGGAAAGTCGTAGAGCGGAGATCTTGGGCTCTACGGATAGGTCTAGACTCACTGATCATTCCGCTAGGAGGTTTCGAAATTCAAAAGTTTGAATTGCGCGCGCTACAGTAACCCGAAGGTCAAAACGCAATACGGCTCTAACTCGCTCATGTTACGTCGTAGAGCGGCAATCAACACGTCAGGTGAAAGCTCTCGACGTGTTCATTCATGCGTTTGCAAAAGTTTTTCAATTACGCAAACACGCACCGCGGAAAACGACATGTTGCACTTACGACACTTACGTGTTGCCAAAGTTTTTCGCTGTGATGTCAGAAAGATTGCAGGTCTGACAGGTTAATTACGCAAGAAAGCTTGGAATATTACAATAGCAACACATTTCAGACCATTGTTATGCGAGTTTTACTGATCTGTGAAGCTGCAAATTGCCCCAATCGCGCATATATGTGGTTTGGCAGAGGTTGAGGAAGCTGTGTAGATCGCCCGCGCCGAGCTACAGAGTCTCATTTTGTTTTGAAGTTCAGTGTAACTGCCCGATAAGCTTGTATGTGACGTCTTTGGGGCTGGAAGTTGTCGGTTGGACATTTAGAGAAGCTTATAAATGCACAGAACGGCACGAAAAGTCACCAGAACTCTTCTACAGCACTTTAGAGCATTTTCCGTTTTAGCGCCCCAGGGCGCTTAGATGGCGCCAACTTTAGGTCGTCTCAGGACCCATTTCAACGTAAGCGCCCCGGGGCGCTTAAGCGGAAAAACCCGGTAGTGTGCTCTTTTGTGCTCTGTCAATTGTTTGCCAAAACTTTTACAAGTTTTTGTCACTTTTTTAAAAGCGTTGCTTGAAAGAGGGATGTTCTTGCTCTAAAAGCCAAATCGCGGGCGAAATCAATATTGCTATGCAATACCCTCTTGCGAAGGGGGAGCTCGTGAAGCGGAGCATGCGGGCGATGAACTCTCGCACTCTCTGCAGAAAGAACGCAACTCTTTGCGATGTCAGTCAGAATACAAACTCAACTTTTTAATACCGGAGCTTGTTCGAGGCGTTATTTCCGGACGGGACTGTAGTATTCAGGTGGCAGAGCCTTTTGCATCGAGGAGTGTGGCTTTGTGGCCATGCTGAAGAGGTGTTGGGTGTCTAAGTCGCAAGACGCGACGAAGCCCGCCGACCATTTGCACTACATCTATGACTACGGGTGATATTCCCGATTGTATTTCTAGTTAAAGATAGAGATATTTCGCCCGGCTCAGAGCAGCGGAAGTCTAGTTTTAATTCGTCTGACGTTTCGTTTTGTATCTGACGCTGGCGTGCGAACACCCCTATCTTGCTAAATCAGTTAATCCCGGGCGATCGCAATGTTGGCATGCAACAACCTGTAAATAGAATGGATCACTCTACAACGTTCGCAACTCAAACAGTATTTCGACTGGCGACCAAACCTGGCCGCCACGAGCCGTTAAATGATTAAACGAAGATGGTAAGAGACCACTGTTCCACCCTCTTCCACTTTAGATGTGCCCATCCCCAACGATTCGTATGTCCAGCCAACAACCATCAGCAGGAGTGCAGGAGCAAATTGGACTCCCATATTCGGGCACTAAACGGCACTTGCTCCATAGACGTCATGAAACGTGCCGATGTGGTTCGTGTGTTACTCTTTCGCCAGGCCATAGCCGGGCAAAAACCTACATGTATGAGCGATGAGTGTGCGTGCGTGCGTCTCAGATCTTGGCAAGTCATAGAGAGAGATAGAGACGACCATGTGGACTTTCGGTCTCGACCTCGACCCGCTAGACCAAACAATTTTGAATTTCACGAGCTACAACATTGACCCAAAGGTCCACAATCGCAAAACGACTCTAACTCGCTCGCCCGCTTTGCACCGTAGGAGGCGATACTCCCTCCGCTCGTTCGCTTGTACTGTACGTGCCAGACCGCATTAAAGAATGCGACTATTGCGACATATCTGAGATTGCCACGTGCCTAGTACTAGGTCTAACTCCTGCTTTCAGTTGCCATTGTTCAACCCTGTTCAGACGCCAGTGCTCTTCCACCCCGGACTGATCGACGAGAGCCTCTCTGTTGGAGAATTCGTCGACCTCTACTTGCACTGCGACGTCGAAGCTTGCGACAACGCTGGTTACAAATTCATGATTCAGGATGGCCTCACCTTTCATCATCCTACCAGACTGGTCGCTGTGGTCTAGCGTAGTTGTACTTGTTGTACTTGTTGTATTGTATTGTATTGTATTGTATTGTATTGTATTGCATTGTATTGTATTGTATTGTATTGTATTGTATTGTATTGTATTGTATTGTATTGTATTGTATTGTATTGTATTGCATTGTATTGCATTGTATTGTATTGCATTGTATTGTATTGTATTGTATTGTATTGTATTGTATTGTATTGTATTGTATTGTATTGTATTGTATTGTATTGTATTGTGTTGTATTTTATTGTATTGTATTGTATTGTATTGTATTGTATTGTATTGTATTGTATTGTATTGTATTGTATTGTATTGTATTGTATTGCGTTTTTGAAATCTTTTTATATTTCGTGGAATTGGGGGGGGGGGAGCATGTGCAATGCGTTGTTCGCCTCAGGTTTGGGGGGGGGGGTGGAGGATTGCCTCAAACCCTCCTCTCCTTCCGGCTACACGTGTGTACAAATTTGTACCCACAATGTTCCAGTGTCCTGCACGAGGCTCGGAAGGCTGCACTGCTACAGACAGCCCATCAAAACCTGATTCGCGAGAAGTTCATCGCGTCATCGGGCCATTGAAAGTCAGAGGGGGCTAGAGGATTTCAGCCGGGTCGCTAACAAAGTCTGTTAACAAGAAGAAATGCTACTTTGGGAGAAACAGAACTTTGAATCATGCACTACTCATACAGATAGTCTGGTTTGAAACGCGTATCGCTTCTTTGATGATTCTAGGTGCGAAGTTGAGTTTGCATTCTGACTGACATTGCAAAGAGTTGCGTTCTTTCTGCAGAGAGTGCGAGAGCTCATCGCCCGTATTGCTCCCCCACGGGCTCCCACTTCGCTAGAGGGTATTGCATAGCAATATTGATATCGCCCGGGATTTGGTATTCAGAGCAAGAAGGTTCTTCTTTCAAGCAACGCTTACAAAAAAGTGACAAAAACTTGTCGAAGTTTAGACAAACATTTGACAGAGCATAAAAGAGAGCATTTGAGAGCTATGCAATGAGCTCGACATCGTCTCTCTTCTCTACGATGCAATTTGAGCGAGTTAGAGCAATTGTATTGTTAAAATATCGAGAATGGCGTCTTCCGCGGTGCGTGTTTGCACAATGTAAAAAATTGTTGCTGCCGCAAGAAAGAGCACGTCGAGAGCTTTCCACTAACGTGTCGATCGCCACTCTACGACGTAAGACGAGTGAGTAGAGCCGTTTTCTGTTTTCGACCTTTGGGTTACTGTAAATCGCGAAATTCAAGTGCTTAGGATTCGACCGATGCGAGAACAAATGATCAGTGAGTCGAAAGCTATCTAATTAACTCGAGCTTGTCTCTCTACGACGCAAGTTGCACGAGTTGGAACGCTTTTGGTACTAGTATCTCGAGGATGGCGTTTTCCGCTGTGCGTGTTTGCGTAATTGAAAGACTTGTTTCTGCCGCTGAAAGAGCACGTCGAGAGCTTTCACCTGAAGTGTCGATTGCCGCTCTACGACGTGAGACGAGCGAGTTAGAGCCGTTTTGGCTTCTGACCTTTGGGTTACTGTAGCTCGCGCAATTCAAACTTTTGAATTTTGAAACCTCCTAGCGGAATAATCAGTGAGTCGAGCCCAAGATCTCCGCTCTACGACTGTATGCACGCACGTATGCACGTATGCACGCACATATGTACGTATGCACGCACGCCGAGCTCTCCTAGGGTGTCGCCCGGCTGAGGCCGGGCAAAAAAATCCAACCTCAAAGATTCTACCCAAGTCGCGCATGCACTTGCCTGATACGGATTCGCAACGGCCAGCAAACGAACGCGAGTATTGGACCGTGCTCCTTTCCCGAACACGGAAACTGGACGCGACAAGTCCACCAGGTCGCCTTTGCACCTCGCCGCACTTGCTTTGCAGTCGCTGAGATGCTTGATGGCGAACGTGTTGTACACGTATTTCAGTGGCCCTAGCGCCAAGACCAACAACAACAACAACAACAACAACAACAACAACAACAACAACAACAACAACAACAACAACAACAACAACAACAACAACAACAACAACAACAACAACAACAACAACAACAACAACAACAACAACAACAACAACAACAACAACAACAACAACAACAACAACAACAACAACAACAACAACAACAACAACAACAACAACAACAACAACAACAACAACAACAACAACAACAACAACAACAACAACAACAACAACAACAACAACAACAACAACAACAACAACAACAACAACAACAACAACAACAACAACAACAACAACAACAACAACAACAACAACAACAACAACAACAACAACAACAACAACAACAACAACAACAACAACAACAACAACAACAACAACAACAACAACAACAACAACAACAACAACAACAACAACAACAACAACAACAACAACAACAACAACAACAACAACAACAACAACAACAACAACAACAACAACAACAACAACAACAACAACAACAACAACAACAACAACAACAACAACAACAACAACAACAACAACAACAACAACAACAACAACAACAACAACAACAACAACAACAACAACAACAACAACAACAACAACAACAACAACAACAACAACAACAACAACAACAACAACAACAACAACAACAACAACAACAACAACAACAACAACAACAACAACAACAACAACAACAACAACAACAACAACAACAACAACAACAACAACAACAACAACAACAACAACAACAACAACAACAACAACAACAACAACAACAACAACAACAACAACAACAACAACAACAACAACAACAACAACAACAACACCAACAACACCAACCACAACAACAACAACAACCACAACCACGACGACGACGACGACGACGACGACGACGACGACGACGACGACGACGACGACGACGACGACGACGACGACGACGACGACGACGACGACGACGACGACGACGACGACGACGACGACGACGACTGGCAGTTCCACTTGCAGTTCATTATGTTTGTTGCAAAAATTGATGGCGATTTGATGATTGGGGCATTTTGGAGTACTTCGGTAATCAATCGCTTCTATTCGCAGCTCTGAATCGACACAGAGTGCCGCTTTGATTTCTGTTTTATTACGCCTTTTGACGTGGCTTTGATGTGGATATCAGTGGCGATTCATAATCAAGTGGTAGCCAGAAATACAAATTGTCAGAATTGCTAGCAAAGCAATCGCTCCAAATCGTCAGTCTGTGAAGTTGCCTGAAGTTGGTCCCCCTATAACCTTATCACACGCACTCTGAACGAAGTACAGAACGTTATGAAGTCGATTGTCTTTCTGGCCTTGGCTCTTTCGCAAGCGTGTGGAGAGCTGAGTGATGAAGCCAAGGAGAAAATAAAGAAGCAGATGAGGGTCTGTTTATGTAGGACTGCAACTTTGGTGCGATCTCGCAAAGTAGTTCAGAATGCCTTTTGCGCGATGTACATAGGTACATCTTTATGTACATTACTACATTGACATGAAAACTCCAGATCAGCCACAACATGGTCAATCCACGAACACAGTTCGACGTTCGGTTGGAAGGACTGAGTGACGCCGAAAAGAGCATTCTACAGCAAGCCGCCATCTATGCCGGCCCGTCTGCGGAAGACGAAGGATGCGCTCTGAGACTGAACAGCAGAGGAGCTGGGTACAGTATGACGACGGACGCGCCAAAATGCGGAATGACGAAGGTCGACAAGCCCAACTTTCAAGTGTTCAGCGTCACTGTGAGTTCGCGCCACGGTACGCACAGTGGTGTGGACGTTTCATATGTGCTGGAGTTTTGCCACAAACTGACCAGTTGCGTGGCAACTGACAAGTACACCTTGCCAAAGCTTCGTAGCAACTGTAGAATGTTGCACTTGGTGTTTCTGTCACACCCAGAATGCGCAACCACCCAAACTGCGCAATATGGCGCCTTCTGGGTGGTCACTACCCAGACTACGCAATAGTGGATTGTTTCGTGCTTTTGTGTATAAAATATTTGGCACAGTTGGCATAATCCTTCCAGTTCAGGCTATGCTTAGGCTCGCCCTGCGCCCGCAGTGCACAAGAGTCAGTTGACGTCGTAGTCTGGCGGGTCGAAACTTAGGCTTAACGCGACCGGTGACTGACTTCAGGGCGCGCGGAGCGCGTCCTGAAATTGGTGGTCGCGCTAAGCCTGAGAATTCGAGAACAGAGAATTCGAATGAAGTGCAACACTGCAAAGTGGCAAAGGTGGGGATGCACTACTGCTAATCATTCCGCTCCTCTAAGTTCGTCTACCATCTGGTCACAGGGTTGCAAAGCAGCTGAAGTGCCGTAGACTGACGGGGTAGGTATGTGGTCACCGGTTTCGCCGTACGAATCCTGTGTCGGCACAGGATCCGTACGGTCACAGGATTCGTCACACCACCGGCGTTGCCCCTTCCCTCACCCTGCTATAACGCTTCTAGCAGCTCTTACTCACGCGAATGCGCATTCTGAGTGGTCACCACCCAAAACCCGCCATATGGCGGATTCTGGGTAACGACCACGGTTGTTCCATATTGCGGAATGCGCCATATTGCGCGTTCTGGGCGGATTGCGGAAAGTGGGCGCAACATTTCCACAACTCATTATCTTTTCGTTCTAGATCACTGTCAAGCTGTCGGATCAGAGCTCCTTCGGCCGGACTGTGTACTACTTGCGGATCAAGCCTTTCAAGTTAGATGTGAGGCATGCTTATCAAAATTTCCTACATATACCAGATTCACGTTCGCCAGCGTCCACCATATTCAGCGAGATTCACCTTTCCTACCGGTCGAAGTTGAGGTCAAAACGCGACAGGAGTTCGTCAGTGGTTCTCTTCAAGACTCCCTCACAATGGGTGATCGCATCGAGATCGTGGCGAGGCCTTTGACTGCCGCCATCAGAAAAGATATTAAGGATAATATTGGTTGGCTTTCTTTCCCTTTCCTTTACATGGACCAGATTTGGCCTTATTTTGCCCGGGCTGTGTCGGGGGACGCGAACCTCTGGGAGCCACATGTGCACATGTGCGTTAGTGCATGCTAGTGATGGCAACCGAAAACTGGGTAAGTACTTACCCAGTTTTACCCAGTTTATTTTAACTGGGTATACCCAGTTTTTACTTACCCAGTTTCATTTCAGCGTACCCAGTTTTACCCAGTTTTACTTTTACCCAGTTGTTTTGCTGCGTACCTAAGCAGTTTCGGCTAGAAAACTGGGTACCCAGTTTTACTTACCCAGTTTTTACCCAGTTAATAAACTGGGTAAGAAACTGGGTAAACCGTATTTTGCAATCCTACCACTGACAAATATGTCTATTTTCCATTTATGAGGCGGTCGTTGTCTAATGTAACATGCAGTGACGGGCACAAAACGTTATCTAGCCGCTGTTTAGTGTAGATGTCAGCGAATGCGCAGAGACTTTTGCGTTGAAATACGTGCCTCATCCAAAGAGATAGCAATACTATGAAGTGGAAAATGTTTGATTTTAGAGCGAAATGTCGCAGCACAGTGAGTGCGCTACAAGCAGGGCCACTCTGGTCTGCATTCTGCTAGACCTATGTTGGTCTGATCTCAGAAGAGATGGTTCACAGTTCACAGTACCTCTGTGGGGTTAGTCTTCATGCATTTTGTGGTCCCGTACTAGGCAACTAATACCAGCGAATATTGACCATTTTGTCACAATTGCACCAGAAGTCTGTTGGTGCAGTATTTTGATGCATTGATGCGCTAAATCAGAAGCGCTATTGTTTCAAAATTTTCCATCTTACTTACCCAGTTTACCCAGTTTATTCGGCCGTACTTACCCAGTTTCACCGAAAACTGGGTAAATTTACCTGTACTTACCCAGTTTTGCCGAAAACTGGGTATACTTACCTGTACTTACCCAGTTTCCAAATTTTGGAAATTGCCATCACTAGTGCATGCATGCGCGCGTGAGACAGTGCGTGCGTGCGTGTCTAAGTGCGTCGTGTGCGCGAGCATTAGTGCGTACGTGCGCGCGTGCGTTAGTCCGTACGAATACTTCTGAGTTTTCCTTATCATGGTTGGCGCGGCAGCGCCAAACCATAATATGTTCCATTCAGGCCGCGCGCACCTTTTCCCATCGTCACGATGTTTGTTTCTCGGGCTGTACTAAACGTAATCGGCTGAAATTTGGTACACTAAAGGACTTTATCATAAACAGATTAATTCCAAATTTGGTGAAAATCGGTTAAGTGTAGCGAAAGTTACAGGCGCAAAAAGGATCGCGGCGCGTTTCTTGTCCCACGGGCGGGGGGTGAATTCTTCTCCGTCTCCTTCTTCTCCTCCTCCTCCTTCACGTCACGCTCTAACGGACATCAATCAGGATCTCGTCCAGTCGCCTTCCATTCTTTCCACCTATGGTTGCGCGCGTATAACACTAACCCCCGAAGTGCACCCGCTTGTTCAGGAGGCCCTGCATAGGTGTCCCAAAATTGTCCTGTTAAGTTTTGTGCGTGCCTCAAAGTGCCCCCGCCCGTTCAGGAGGCCCTGCATAGGTGTCCCAAAATTGTCCTGTTAAGTTTTGTGCGTGCCTCAAAGTGCCCGTGCTCGTTCAGGAGGCCCTGCATTGGTGTCCCAAAATTGTCCTGTTAAGTTTTGTGCGTGCCTCAAAGTGCCCCCGCTTGTTCAGGAGGCCCTGCATAGGTGTCCCAAAATTGTCCTGTTAAGTTTTGTGCGTGCCTCAAAGTGCCCCCGCTCGTTCAGGAGGCCCTGCATAGGTGTCCCAAAATTGTCCTGTTAAGTTTTGTGCGTGCCTCAAAGTGCCCCCGCTCGTTCAGGAGGCCCTGCATAGGTGTCCCAAAATTGTCCTGTCAAGTTTTGTGCGTGTCTCAAGGTGCCCCCGCTCGTTCAGGAGGCCCTGCATAGGTGTCCCAAAATTGTCCTGTTAAGTTTTGTGCGTGCCTCAAAGTGTCCCCGCTCGCTCAGGAGACCCTGCATAAGTGTCCCAAAATTGTCCTGTTCGTTTTGTGCGTGCCTCAAAGTGTCCCCGCTCGCTCAGGAGGCCCTGCATACGTGTCCCACAATGTTCTACTCGTTTTGTGCGTGCCTCAAAGTGCCCCCGCTCGTTCAGGAGGCCCTGCATAGGTGTCCCAAAATTGTCCTGTTAAGTTTTGTGCGTGCCTCAAAGTGCCCCCGCTCGTTCAGGAGGCCCTGCATAGGTGTCCCAAAATTGTCCTGTCGCTTTGTGCGTGCCTCAAAGTGCCCCCGCTCGTTCAGGAGGCCCTGCATACGTGTCCCACAATGTTCTACTCGTTTTGTGCGTGCCTCAAAGTGCCCCCGCTCGTTCAGGAGGCCCTGCATAGGTGTCCCAAAATTGTCCTGTTAAGTTTTGTGCGTGCCTCAAAGTGCCCCCGCTCGTTCAGGAGGCCTTGCATAGGTGTCCCAAAATTGTCCTGTTAAGTTTTGTGCGTGCCTCAAAGTGTCCCCGCTCGCTCAGGAGACCCTGCATAAGTGTCCCAAAATTGTCCTGTTCGTTTTGTGCGTGCCTCAAAGTGTCCCCGCTCGCTCAGGAGGCCCTGCATACGTGTCCCACAATGTTCTACTCGTTTTGTGCGTGCCTCAAAGTGCCCCCGCTCGTTCAGGAGGCCCTGAATAGGTGTCCCAAAATTGTCCTGTTAAGTTCTGTGCGTGCCTCAAAGTGCCCCCGCTCGTTCAGGAGGCCCTGCATAGGTGTCCCAAAATTGTCCTGTTAAGTTTTGTGTGTGCGTCAAAGTGCCCCGATCGTTCAGGAGGCCCTGCATACTTGTCCCAAAATTGTTCTACTTGTTTTGTGCGTGCCTCAAAGTGCCCCCGCTCGTTCAGCAGGTCCTGCATACCTAGGTGTCACAAAATTGTTTTGTTTGTTTTGTGCGTGCCTCAAAGTGCCCCCGCTCGTTCAGGAGACCCTGCATAGGCGTCCCAAAATTGTCCTGTTCGTTTTGTGCGTGCCTCAAAGTGCCTCCGCTCGTTCAGGAGGCCCTGCATACGTGTCCCACAATGTTCTACTCGTTTTGTCGTGCCTCAAAGTGCCCCCGCTCGTTCAGGAGGCCCTGCATACGTGTCCCACAATGTTCTACTCGTTTTGTGCGTGCCTCAAAGTGCCCCCGCTCGTTCAGGAGGCCCTGCATACGTGTCCCACAATGTTCTACTCGTTTTGTGCGTGCCTCAAAGTGCCCCCGCTCGTTCAGGAGGCCCTGCATACGTGTCCCACAATGTTCTACTCGTTTTGTGCGTGCCTCAAAGTGCCCCCGCTCGTTCAGGAGGCCCTGCATACGTGTCCCACAATGTTCTACTCGTTTTGTGCGTGCCTCAAAGTGCCCCCGCTCGTTCAGGAGGCCCTGCATACGTGTCCCACAATGTTCTACTCGTTTTGTGCGTGCCTCAAAGTGCCCCCGCTCGTTCAGGAGGCCCTGCATACGTGTCCCACAATGTTCTACTCGTTTTGTGCGTGCCTCAAAGTGCCCCCGCTCGTTCAGGAGGCCCTGCATACGTGTCCCACAATGTTCTACTCGTTTTGTGCGTGCCTCAAAGTGCCCCCGCTCGTTCAGGAGGACCTGCATACGTGTCCCAAAATGTTCTACTCGTTTTGTGCGTGCCTCAAAGTGCCCCCGCTCGTTCAGGAGGCCCTGCATACGTGTCCCAAAATTGTCCTGCTCGTTTTGTGCGTGCCTCAAAGTCCCCCGATCGTTCAGGAGGCCCTGCATACTTGTCCCAAAATTGTTCTACTTGTTTTGTGCGTGCCTCAAAGTGCCCCCGCTCGTTCAGCAGGTCCTGCATAGGCGTCCCAAAACTGTCCTGTTCGTTTTGCGCGTGCCTCAAAGTGCCTCCGCTCGTTCAGGAGGCCCTGCATACGTGTCGCAAAATTGTTCTACTCGTGTTGTGCGTGCCTCAAAGTGCTCCCGATCGTTCAGGAGGCCCTGCATACGTGTTACCAAATTGCCCTGCTCGTCCCGTACGTTACCCAAATATGTCAAACTCGTACGAGAGCCTTTACAGTCGTGTCTCAAGGTGGCCTACATCGGTAACGTGGGTTGATTGGCTCCGCCAATCAAAAAGTAAGAGTATTTCATGTAAAATGCCCAAGGGCAGAAAGAGGAATATGTTCCAAGTATGAAGCATGCAAAAGTAAGAGTATTAAACGATACTGCTATGGTGTAGCAAATGCGGCGCTTTGCGCCGCCCACAAAGCGCCGCCCACCAATTTGTTAAAGAAAGAATAGTACCAGTATTGATTGAAAGAAAGCATTTTCGACTAAAATCATCCACACAAACTGCGCAAAGGTCACAACGACACGCGGTAACATATTCGGCACATCCTAGCGTGTCGTTGTGACCTTTGCGCAGTTTGTGTGGATGATTTTAGTCGAAAATGCTTTCTTTCAATCAATACTGGTACTATTCTTTCTTTAACAAATTGGTGGGCGGCGCTTTGTGGGCGGCGCTTTGTGGGCGGCGCTTTGTGGGCGGCGCAAAGCGCCGCATTTGCTACACCATAGCAGTATCGTTTAATACTCTTACTTTTGCATGCTTCATACTTGGAACATATTCCTCTTTCTGCCCTTGGGCATTTTACATGAAATTTATGTATGTTTGGACTATGGAGGCACTTGGATAAACAACTGCACGTAATCAAACTATCAATTGTAACGAGTGTAAAGCGCTGCAGACGGTTAATAATGTCGAACTCACAATGATTCAAAAGTCACAATGTCTTTCACTGCTAGTTTAGGCGGCAGGGACTTTTGCATTGAAGAGTGCGGCTTTGTGGCTCAGTTGCAGAGGTGCTGGGCGTCGAAGTCCAAAGACTTAGTTAGACCTGCCGATTATTCGCACTACATTTACGACATGAGGTGATGTTTACTGTATTATTGTCCTTATCGTGTTTTAAGTGTCGTTAGTGTCATTAATGTGATATTGTGATGTCATAGTAAATTGTGCTAAGTTTCCAAAGTTCAGTTTTCGATTCGAATTCTCGATTGACAGACAACGATGACATCAAGCTACCTGTCTATTTATCTAGCTAGCTATCTAGCTATTTGCCCCATTTCAGGTGTTCGCATACCAAAAGATACGTTTGCCAAGCCAGCGACAACGACTGTAGAAACAAATTGGACGCGAATATTCAAGCGCTAAACAACACATGCTCCATAGACGTCAAGAAACGCGTCGATGTGGTTCGTCTTTTACTCTTTCGATCGGCCACAGCCGAGCGACAAGCTTCACTTCAAAGTGAAGTTTTACAATGTGTGATTACATTTTTTCACTGGATTATATCTCAATTCAAATCGTTCATAAAACCATACTAGTTAAACGTGACACAGCGCTGTACCACAATTCTGGATGGGGTTTTCGGACCTTTCCTCCAAAACCAGCCTAACGCATCCGAAAAGGACCGAAACAGACGAAGAATCGCAAAAGTGGCGCGACATTCGACATTCCCGACTCCGAAAAACACCTCTACTTCCATCGTGCCGGCGGTCCGCTCGCTCGTAGGTCGTTCATTGCGTGCTACCTGGCGTATTAGCTTGAGGCACACACACGCGCGGCGATTTCATCACGACAACGACGGCCATGCACTGGCAAATGGTCAGCCGCGCGCACAAGGACGCATCTGTGCACCGAGCGGGAAAGAAGCGCGCTAATAGAAACCTACCAGGTTATTACCAGGTTATTTTAAGGTTATAGGTTATCGAATCCTAATTGCCCTTCTGAAACAGGCAAGGAGCCCGACTTCGCAAAGCACATAAGGGTGACACCACCGCGGCATTTCAAACCAACAATTATGGCGCTCGCCATCTCCAAGAGCGCTCGCAAGCACACAACCGGTGTCAAAAGGCCCTAAACCTATTGGTCCAAACTTGTTTCGACGGTCCCGCTACACCGCGCTACACCTCAATACTACCCTGGGATTTCAAATTTTTGCCACAAACCCACCCTAAACCATCCGAAGAGGGTCGAAAGTGAACAGTAATCGCAAAACTAACGCGAAATTCGAACTCCCCGACCCCGAAAACCCCCGAACCAACTGTCAACTCGATTTTGAAAATTTCGGCCCGGGATTCAAAAATTCGACGCGGCCGGGTTACGGTAGCTCGAAAAACCGAAAAGTACGTTTCCGGACCAAATTTTAGCGTAGAATCGATTGGCGGTGTCCGTTTCCCGGTAGAACCACGCGTTTCGGCGAAAAAACCGGCCAAATCCCAAAATCCCCAAATTTGGTCCCGAACGGAAACCTTTTGTGACCGGATAACTCCTGGGTCCCTTGATGGATTTTGCCGGTTTCGGTCTTAAATGAAAGAGCACATCCAGACGCCGGCCGGAAATTTTATCTCAGCCCGATCCGCCCAGTAAATCGCGAGATATGATTTTTTGAACGGCCGGAATCGGGTTCTCAAAATTTGAATCTACCGTAACCCGGCCGTGCCGCGTCCAAATTTTCCAATTTTTGATTTCCCAAGTCCGCCTCCCCAAGGGCTACAACATATCCAAAAATGGTGAATTTTGATCAAGTGTAGCGAAAATGGCGGGGTGCTGAATTATTTTTACTTAGTAAAAATTTGAATTTTTGAATTTTCAAAAAATTTTCCCACTACCGGAATTTTCTCGCTTCCTTTCCACCCTGCGCATCCACCAGGGCTATCGAACGCAAAAAACCGTTTCAAAATCGGTTACTCCTAGCGAAGGTTAGGCGAGCACGTAGAGAACTTGTTCCCTACAGGATGCCTACTGCTCTCCGCCGACTTCGTCGGGGCGGAGTGCCAAAAACTAGTTTGGAAACAAAATTTGCAGCTTTTGTTCGCATGAATCAACAGCTTTCAATTCTGAATTTGACTCTTCCCATTTTGGTACGCTTGGAGCAAAGTATGCACTCTGGATTTAATAAAAACATTTTCAACATTGAGGTTGCGCTTTTAGCTGCGTTTAAAGCAGACAAATCCTCGAATAAAATAACAGAAAGTAAGGAGCGATATACACTGAATACTCCACATACCTCCACTCACTAAAACTACTTCGTGTAGTCGAAATCCTATATACTAAGCGGCTGACGTGGTCTGTCCTTCTGTGATATAAACGACGAACAGCCAAACAACCGGACACTAGTCCTATATACTAAGCGGCCTAGAGTCTGTCCGTCTGTTTGTTTGTTTGTCACCACCATAACTCTAGACACAGTTGTCGGTTCGTGATGATCTATCGCTTAAACTGACCGGCAGAACGCGTAGTTGTGCATCTTTGCTTTTAGAACTTTGACTGATGCCGAAATTCCAAATTATTTCAAAAATATTGACTGCGCCAGTACATTCTGACCACAGAATGTACCACACGATGTAATTGGCGCTTGATTTCGCGACAAAAGTGCTTTACAGTGTCACCACTCATGACAGAATTATCGTTGTGAGACTCCAAAGTGTATTCGCAGGCACTGCATGCACTGGCAGGGGCACAGCATCAAACCGCTTTTGATCTATGTCAAATGTCTTTAGATCTATCTGAAATCTTCTGCGGGCTAAACCCAAATGTCTACGGGCTAAACCCAACTATCTATTGTGTATTTACAGGGACGGGAGGTGGTGCGAGCATAGATGCAGGCACTGGCAGGGGCACAGTGTCAAATGTCTTTAGATCTATCTGAAATCTCCTACGGGCTAAACCCAAATGTCTATGGGCTAAACCTAAGCGTCTATTGTGTATTCACAGGCACGGGAGCTGGTGCGAGCATAAATGCTGGCACCTGCAGGGGCACAGTGTCAAATGTCTTTAGATCTATCTGAAATCTCCTATGGGCTAAACCCAAATGTCTATGGGCTAAACCCAAGCATCTATTGTGTATTCCCAGGCATGGGAGCTGTCGCTCGCCTAAATGTAGGCACTGGCAGGGGCACAATGTCAAATGTCTTTAGATCTATCTGAAGTGTTCTACGGGCAAAGCCCAAGTGACTACGGGCTAAACCCAAGCATCTATTGTGTATTTACAGGCACAGGAGCTGGGGTGATCCTAAACATAGGCACTGACAATGGCACATGGTCTAACGACCTGAGATCTAACTGCAGTGTCCTGCAGTGACTGAATTCGATGCTTGCGTTATCTCCTTCATGCTCTGCAGATTACCCATACGCTATTGACCATGGAGATTCTCCTATGGGCTAAAGGCTAGTCCTATATACTAAGCGGCTAACGCTGAGGCTCTGTCTGTCCGAACACTATGCGCCATTGCTCTAGATACAGTTGACGGATCGCGACGATCTATGCACCAAACTGATCGCCCTTTGCTCACGTTTCACGTGAATGACAAACGACCTTTGTCCATTGCCTAAATTTCAAGAGATGGCGCAAAGATCGTCTGAGCCACAGTACAAAAGACACTGCGCGTTGAGATCAGGCAAGTTCGTTGCGAGACTAACGTGTTACTAATAATGGTAAACACGCCGTTGCTTGCGCTCTTATGAGCGTCAATTCCAACATGCAACTAAAAACGAGGTGGTCGCGTCGATAATGCGTTGGGCTCTGGATCCATTGTTGCTGGTCCTCAGGTTGGAGCACACGTTTTGCAGCTGACGAAATCGACTGAAACCTTCTGTTTTGCTGTTCATTGAATCGTCGCGATACCCAACAGGTTTGAGTCACTTCGCTCCAGCGATGTTGTGACCATTCACTCACTGAGCAAGAGCTGAAGACAGACGTGCGCCAGGATGACAAAGCGAGCACATGAGCTGGTGCGATCCTAAATGTCGGCACTGGCAGGAGCACAGTGCCAAATGGCTTGAGATCTATCTGAAATGTCCTACTGACCAAACACAAACGTCTACAGGCGAAACTCAAGCGTCTATTGTCTATTTACAGGCACCTGGAGCTGCTGAGATCCTAACCACAAAGTCAAATGACTTGAGATCTGTCTGATTGTCCTGGGGTAAACCCAAATGTCTCTGGGCTAAATCCAAGCGTCTATTGTGGACTAACTGTCACGGGAGCTGGTGCAACAATAAATGTAGGCACTGGCAGGGGCACACTGTCAATAGACTTGAGATCTACCTGCAATGCTCTGCAGTGTGCTGAATTCAATGAACTCAAGTATCTTTCAGGAAAGTTCCCCCCTGCTGGGGGGTAAGGACAGGTAAATTTGTTCGTCCTTATGAAGACTGATGATGAACAGGCTGTGTATCTCAGATGACTTCGGGCCCTCTACTACACGAACAAATTCAGCGTGCTCTGTTAACGCGCACGGCGCTTATCGCGTGCGCACAACGTACATGCGGAGTACGCTATCTACCACTATCAAAACGTGTGTGCTTCAGTGCCTGCCACCGCATCTCACACAACACAATGTCCGCACTCAGCGCAACGTACGCAAGGGTGATGGACCCCATGGCTAACTCCCACTTTGACTGCTCAGCCATGCACGCAAGTAGATGGCTTCACCTGCTAGCAGAGCTTCTGGAGATATTTAAAATGTTGGTAAATGCACATTCTGCACTAATGCTGGGTAAGCGTTTTGCAGTAAGTACACAAATGACAAACACAGAGACTCATAATTTAGTGAGAGTTGGGCACCCATATACAGAGCACGCTGAATTTGTTCGTGTAGTAGAGGGCCCGAAGTCATCTGAGATACACAGCCTGTTCATCATCAGTCTTCATAAGGACGAACAAATTCACCTGTCCTTACCCCCCAGCAGGGGGGAACTTTCCTGAAATACACACCCTGTCCATGTCCACAGAGTGGACACCTTCAGGGGGGGGGGGGGGGGGGGGGCCCCAGGCATAGAGCGGGTTTGCTGAGAGGCGACATAGACAGGTCTGCTTTGAGAACGATTGCTGTTGTAGGTGTGGGGACACGGACAGGTCTGGCCACAGGAGGTTTGATGCACACAGACAGGTCTGGCCACAGGAGGTTGGATGCACAGACAGGTCTGGCCACAGGAGGTTTGATGCACACAGACAGGTCTGGCCTCAGGAGGTTGGATGCACAGACAGCTATACGACTTTTCGCATTACGATTTCGTCTTAACGTCATTCTGTCACCCACCACCCTTCTAGAATCCACTCACAACACCTCCAATACATATCACAACTCTACAGTTCATGTCGACATTGACTATACGAATTTACGATTTCGTCATAACACCATTCTGTCACCCACCACCCTTCTAGAGTCCACTCTCAACACTTCCAATACATATCACCACTCTACAGTTCATTTCGACATCGACTATACAAATTTCGTCATAATGTCATACTGTACTCAAAGCAACCGGGCGCTGAAATCGGCAAATGGCACCCCGAATCCCGAAACAAACACCGGATTTGTCTTCAGCGCCGTCGAAACCCCCAGAAACAACTGTAAACTCAATTTTGAAATTTTCGGCCCGGGACCCAAAAATTCGCGCTCCGCGGTACCTTTGTCACCGCATATCTTTCTACTGGGCCGACATAGAAAGCTACAATTTTGCATGGTAATTCGCCTTATGGTAGGCTTGACCGGATCAGTTCGATTGGCGCCCCAGCCTGCACCAGTAGAGCTCGGCCGTCTTGAGCCGAGACCCGAACCCGAACTGGAAGTAACGGTTGGGACCATGTAACTTTTTTCTTACGCAACTTAGAAAGATATAATGTTTTACACATTTGTTCACCTTATGGTGCGCTTTGGTGGTCAGCTTCGATTGGCGGCCCAGCATGCACCACTAGAGCTCGGCCGTCTTGAGCGGGACCAAAATTTCGGCCATTTTTTCGCCCGCCCTCAGGCGGGCGAGACTATACGAGAGCTCGGCGTGCGTGCGTGCGTGCGTGCGTGCGTGCGTGCGTGCGTGCGTGCGTACGTACGTACGTAACGCTCTCGGATCTCGGCGTTGGAAAGTCGTAGAGCGGAGATCTTGGGGTCTACGGATAGGTCTCGACTCACTGATCATTCCGCTAAGAGGTTTCGAAATTCAAAAGTTTGAATTGCGCGCGCTACAGTAACACGAAGGTCAAAACGCAAAACGGCTGTAACTCGCTCGTACTACGGCGTAGAGCAGCAATCGACACGGCAGGTGAAAGCTCTCGACGTGTTCTTTCATGCGTCTGCAAAAGTTTTTCAATTACGCAAACACGCCCCGCGGAAAACGCCATTCTCGGGATTATGACGCTAAGCTGGCTCTAACGCGCTCAACTTGCGTCGTAGAGAGACGATCTCTAGCTTTTTGGATAGCTCCCGACTCACTGATCATTTGTTCTCCCTTTGGTCGAAACTCAAAGTTTGAATTTCACGAGTTACAGTAACCCAAAGGTGCAAAAGAGACAACAGATCTAACTCGCTCGTCTTACGTCGTAGAGTGGCAATCGACGCGCCAGGTGAAAGCTCTCGACGTGTTCTTTCATGCGGCTACAAAGGTTTGTTCAATTACGCAAACACGCACCGCGGAAAACACCATTCTCAGGATTTTGACGCTAAGATCGCTTTTTGCTGCATGCAGAAGTGCGACACCGTTTGATTGCTCATAGTGCGTTCTTTTGTGCTCTGTCAATTGTTTGCCAAGACTTTTACAAGTTTTTGTCACTTTTTTAAAAGCGTTGCTTGAAAGATGGATGTTCTTGCTCTAAAAGCCAAATCGCGGGCGAAATCAATATTGCTATGCAATACCCTCTTGCGAAGCGGGGGCTCATGAAGCGGAGCGTGCGGGCGATGAACTCTCGCACTCTCTGCAGAAAGAACGCAACTCCTTGAAATGTCAGTCAGAATACAAACTCAAGTTTTTAATACCGGAGCTTGTTTTAATCGGGCCCCACGGCCGCAATACTTAACCAATCTCTGTGATTTTTTAACATAATAAATGCGGTTAGTGGGCGGTTCTAACGCGCCACAAACCACTGCCCTAGCTAGTACCGTTCGCGAGAACGAGGACGAAAACCTTGCGATCAGATGAAGATTGGTTAATTTTTCGACAGTTTTCATTTAATATCTCGGGAACCACTTGACCGATCTGTCTAAAATTTTAGCACAATACTTCTTGTTACTATGAACAACTATGGTGAAAATTTCAGCCCGATCGGTTATGTCTACCTATATGACGTAGTACTAACCCGTAGTCCCCGGAGGCGCACTGGCCCCTGGCCGAACAAATTGGGTTGAGCGCTGACGCGCTCAACCCGATATTGTTTACTTACAGGCACGAGTGCTGCTGAGATCCTAAAAGCTGCCACTGGCATCGGCACAGAGTCGAATGACTTGAGATCTATCTGAAATGTCCTCGGGCTAAACCCAAATGTATCTGGGCTAAATCCAAGCATCTATTGTGTAATTACAGGCACAGGAGTTGGTGCAACAATAAATGTTGGCAATGGCAGGGGCACATTGCCAAAAGTCGTGAGATCTACCTACAACGTTCTGCAATGCGCTGAATTCGATGATTGTATTATCACTTTTATGCTCTGCAGATTAACTATGGGCTATAGACCATAGAGGTTCTCCTACGGGCTAAAGACTCTAGTCCTATATACTAAGCGGCTAACGATGTCTGTCACACGTCTGTCCGCATACTGTTAACATGATAACTCTCGACAGCCATGACGGATCGCGATGATCTATACATCAAAAGAACCGTCGTTTTCTGTAGTTTTGCACCTCCTATTGTGGACGTTTGCCAATGTCCAAATTCTTGCAGGACAAATCTTGCAACAGGACAAATCTTGCAACAGGACAGATCTTGCAACAGGACAGATTTTGCAACAGGACAAATTTTGCAACAGGACAGATCTTGCAACAGGACAGATTTTGCAACAGGACAAATCTTGCAACAGGGCAGATTTTGCAACAGGACAAATCTTGCCATCTTGCAACAGGACTCCTATATACTAAGCGGCTAACGATGTCTGTCACACGTCTGTCCGCATACTGTTAACATGATAACTCTCGACAGCCATGACGGATCGCGATGATCTATACATCAAAAGAACCGTCGTTTTCTGTAGTTTTGCACCTCCTATTGTGGACGTTTGCCAATGTCCAAATTCTTGCAGGACAAATCTTGCAACAGGACAAATCTTGCAACAGGACAGATCTTGCAACAGGACAGATTTTGCAACAGGACAAATTTTGCAACAGGACAGATCTTGCAACAGGACAGATTTTGCAACAGGACAAATCTTGCAACAGGGCAGATTTTGCAACAGGACAAATCTTGCCATCTTGCAACAGGACAGATCTTGCAACAGGACAGATCTTGCAACAGGACAGACCTTGCAACAGGACAGATTTTGCAACAGGACAGATTTTGCAACAGGACAGAACTTGCAACAGGACAGATCTTTCAACAGGACAGAACTTGCAACAGGACAGATCTTGCAACAGGACAGATCTTGCAACAGGACAGACCTTGCAACAGGACAGACTTTGCGACAGGCAAACCCAGCGATAGGACAGACCTTGCAACTGGGCACATCTTCCAACAGGACAG
The DNA here is from genome assembly GCA_030248115.1 of Linhomoeus sp. GSCO2_2. Lineage (NCBI taxonomy): Eukaryota > Metazoa > Nematoda > Chromadorea > Monhysterida > Linhomoeidae > Linhomoeus > Linhomoeus sp. GSCO2_2. Next base: position 27,550 of record JASAMZ010010456.1, read on the forward strand.
ATCTTGCAATGGGGCAGATCTCCCAACAGGACAGTTCTTGCAACAGGACAGATCTTGCAACAGGACATTACGGCCGTTAATGACTACATTCCATGCTATTCAGATCACAGATATTCTTCTGCAACAGGAAGGAACGGCTAGTGTTATTGATGATAACACCGTACGCTGGGATCATATCAGCATAACCGACAGGGAAGAGGGAATGTGAACGAAATACTCCGGTGTCAGTCTTTTACTTGTAGTTCCAATTGCTTCGCGTCGTTCAGACGCCAGTGCTCATCCACCCCGGACTGATCTGTGAGAGCCTTCCTGCCGGACAGTCAGTCGATCTCTACTTGCACTGCGACGTCGCCGCCTGTGAAAACGCCGACTACAAATTCATGATTCAAGACGGCCTCGACTTTCATCATCCCGCCGTCTTGGTTACTGTGGACACCGTATTATAGTACACCTCGTTTAAGCGCGCCCCTCGATTAAGTGTGACCATTTGTAGGCGACGAAAAATATGTGCCGCTCGAATAAGTAAGAATGCAGGAAAGTCTATGCGTCTTGCTTCCCTCATAAAGTTTCTGTCAAAAGATTCAGTACTAGACCTGAGTTTCGGTTGATTTGTAGACATTTACACCATCTGCATACTGACGCTTCTGTGTGGAAATCCTGTACTATACCGGGTTAGCCGCCCGAATAGACGTAGGTACCTAAAATATCCGTACCTAAATATACGTACCGTTCCAGTGCACTCACCGAGGCTCGGAAAGCTGCACTGGTATCCCGTTACCCGCACTGCCAGCGGATGTTCACAAAGTCCTTGGCCCATTCAAGGTCACCGGGCGCTAGAGGCAAGCACAGTCTTCTGCTCTTTTGGGTCCGATTACACTAGAGTTGTCTGAATGAATATACTGTCGACATCGTGAGAGTTTCTATTAATCAGCAGTTCACTAAAACTGAATGCAAGACAAGAAATACATAGTCGAGCCGTTTGAGCCAGCGATTAGCATAGAAGTCCCACCATAATAACGACCTGTAATGATCGGGATGATCCTAACGTTATTCTAGGCAATATATGCAGGTAAGATTTGCTTAACTTAAAATTTTATAAAGTTTATATAACAGTCAGGTCGCAAGGGGAATTCTGTTCACAAGAAGAACAAGCTGTGTGTGTAAAAAGTTCAACCTATAGCTTGTGTCCGTCAAATTTTTGTGAACAGTATGGTGAACTTTGTACACATCGTTAGCCGCATCTAGAGAAATCATCTTGAGAACGTGTACCATAAACCAAGTGCAGCTATCCCCACGATACGCTTATCTGTACAGCTGATCTTTAGCTCAGTGATATCGCCGCGTTCGCTATATGTTATCGGCACGATACGACGCCGTTTGTCTGGTGTTTCCAACCGGTGTGAAAACGTCACATCCAACAAAAAACTTGCCAAAAGTTTGGTGCTGTCGTTCATTTGTCAGAAAGTCCTCTTGGTGTACACCCTTTCTCTTCTACGTTCACATTCATCAATCAACAAAACTTTTGACAATTCACAAAATTTTGACATTTCTGTCAAATTTTGAACATTTCTATCAAATTTAGTATTTGCAAAAAATTTCTTGCGTGTTACTAATTATCCGTATTCTCTACGCTTAAAATTTCTGAAGAAATTTTGCCGCTAGCCCATCAGATGAAAACGTCGATGTTGACATTTTTTAAATATTTAATTCTAAATTTCTCAAAATTGCCATTTATTGAAACTGTAAAACTGTGTCACAAATTCTTATTGGCATATGGCCTTACCATTTCTGCATTCACATTCATCAATGATGACGTTCTATTTGTGTCATTTTATGGAATTTGGACAAATATTCGCGTATTTCTATCAAATTTCACATTTGCAAAAAATTTTTTTGTATTACAAATTATCCGCTGTCTATGCCCTTTTCATTTATGAAGAAATTTTGCCGCTAACCCATCAGACGAAAATGCCGATTTTGACACTTTTTAATTTTAAATCTAAATATCTCGAAATTGCGATTTATTAAAACTGCAAAACTATGTCAGATATTCTTGTTGACATGCGGCCCTACCATTTGTGCATTCACATTCGTCAATAAATGACGTTCTATTTTGGTCAATTTATCAAATTTTGACAAACAATTGTGTATTTCTATTAAATTCCACATCTACAAAGAATTTCGTTTGTGTTACAAATTATCCGCGGTCTATGCTCTTTCCATTTCTGAAGAAATTTCGTCGCTAGCTCATCGGGTGAAAAAGTCGATTTTTGACATTTTTGAATTTTAATTGTGAATATCTCGAAAATGCGAAATTAGCAACAGAAACGGGCATCGGATCCATACTCAGCGACCTTGACTCAACTTGACAACATATGCCACATATCTTACTTCGGTGCCACGGACACACACACGGACAGACAGACAGACAGACAGACAGACATTGTCATCCGTATATATACACCTCGCCGCGCTGAGGCGCGGCGAAAAAAGAAAGAAAAGTGATTTGTTTTAGGAGAAAACACAAAGTGAACAAATTTTGCACGCTTTGCCATCATTTGGGCGGAGTGGCTTCTTGGTTCCTATGTGATGCTTCTTCTCGATATTTCTGACGGGAATAACAACAGCTAGCAAAGATGTCCGCAGCCGTCCCCTTTGATGCCAGCTACGTACATACATTTCGCTTATCCAAATTCAAACTCACATCCCCTTTGAAGCGTCATTCTGCGGCGTTTCATAATCGAGTGCCGGCCAGAAATAAATGGCCAGAAAAAAGTGATCAAAGCGCTCACTCGAAAAATCCAGTGTACAGTTGTGTGAAGCTTTAAACCTTTATAACCAGACAAAAGATATCTGTAGTTGGGCCCTGCGGACTGCTAACAGAACATTATGAAGCTGATTGTGTTTCTGGCTTTGGCCGTTTCTCAAGCTTGTGGACAGCTTAGTGAAGAAGCAAAAGAGAGAATAAAGAAGCAGATGAGCGTATGTTTGCGGCGAGATGTTGGTAGAATACTGTAGAACAGCAAACTTTCGCAGCATAGCATAACTTTCGTGGGTTGCCCGCCGTTGACTTAGGACGCAGACGCTGAAGGCCTAGTACATATGTCCTAATGTTAACAGTGACACTTGCTAGCATGTCGCGCTTAGAACTATCGCGGCCGCGGAAAGTTTACTTTTGTCCAGTACTCGCCAAGCGAAGTCATGTACTCCGCTTTGCAAACGCTCTTCGCAACAAACGTCGCAACTCCAGATCAGGCACCACATCCACACTCAAGCGACCGAGTTCGTCGTTGAGTTGAAAGGACTGAGCGAAGCAGAGAAAGATGTTCTCAAGCGGGCCACACTATACGCGGGGCCGTCTTCTGAAGACCTCGACTGCTCACTGGCGCTCACGGACGAACCTGAAGCGGTGTACATTAAGGCAAGAGAGACGTCAGACGACCTGCCCTGCGGAGTGGCGCGAGTCGACAAGACCAACTTTCAAGTGCTCAGCGTCGTCGTGAGTCGCTTTTGTGAATACATTTTTTCTAGAGCATTCGCAGGCACTCCTATTTAGACTGGGTTGCCAAAATGCGCAGCCGCGCAGAAACCATGCAAGCTCCGGTATTAAAAAGTTGAGTTTGTATTCTGACTGACATTGCAAAGAGTTGCATTCTTTCTGCAGAGAGTGCGAGAGCTCATCGCCCGCATGCTCCGCTTCATGAGCCCCCGCTTCGCAAGAGGGTATTGCATAGCAATATTGATTTCGCCCGCGATTTGGCTTTTAGAGCAAGAACATCCATCTTTCAAGCAACGCTTTTAAAAAAGTGACAAAAACTTGTAAAAGTCTTGGCAAACAATTGACAGAGCACAAAAGAACGCACTATGAGCAATCAAACGGTGTCGCACTTCTGCATGCAGCAAAAAGCGATCTTAGCGTCAAAATCCTGAGAATGGTGTTTTCCGCGGTGCGTGTTTGCGTAATTGAACAAACCTTTGTAGCCGCATGAAAGAACACGTCGAGAGCTTTCACCTGGCGCGTCGATTGCCACTCTACGACGTAAGACGAGCGAGTTAGATCTGTTGTCTCTTTTGCACCTTTGGGTTACTGTAACTCGTGAAATTCAAACTTTGAGTTTCGACCAAAGGGAGAACAAATGATCAGTGAGTCGGGAGCTATCCAAAAAGCTAGAGATCGTCTCTCTACGACGCAAGTTGAGCGCGTTAGAGCCAGCTTAGCGTCATAATCCCGAGAATGGCGTTTTCCGCGGGGCGTGTTTGCGTAATTGAAAAAACTTTTGCAGACGCATGAAAGAACACGTCGAGAGCTTTCACCTGCCGTGTCGATTGCTGCTCTACGCCGTAGTACGAGCGAGTTACAGCCGTTTTGCGTTTTGACCTTCGTGTTACTGTAGCGCGCGCAATTCAAACTTTTGAATTTCGAAACCTCTTAGCGGAATGATCAGTGAGTCGAGACCTATCCGTAGACCCCAAGATCTCCGCTCTACGACTTTCCAACGCCGAGATCCGAGAGCGTTACGTACGTACGTACGCACGCACGCACGCACGCACGCACGCACGCACGCACGCACGCACGCCGAGCTCTCGTATAGTCTCGCCCGCCTGAGGGCGGGCGAAAAAATGGCCGAAATTTTGGTCCCGCTCAAGACGGCCGAGCTCTAGTGGTGCATGCTGGGCCGCCAATCGAAGCTGACCACCAAAGCGCACCATAAGGTGAACAAATGTGTAAAACATTATATCTTTCTAAGTTGCGTAAGAAAAAAGTTACATGGTCCCAACCGTTACTTCCAGTTCGGGTTCGGGTCTCGGCTCAAGACGGCCGAGCTCTACTGGTGCAGGCTGGGGCGCCAATCGAACTGATCCGGTCAAGCCTACCATAAGGCGAATTACCATGCAAAATTGTAGCTTTCTATGTCGGCCCAGTAGAAAGATATGCGGTGACAAAGGTACCGCGGAGCGCGAATTTTTGGGTCCCGGGCCGAAAATTTCAAAATTGAGTTTACAGTTGTTTCTGGGGGTTTCGACGGCGCTGAAGACAAATCCGGTGTTTGTTTCGGGATTCGGGGTGCCATTTGCCGATTTCAGCGCCCGGTTGCTTTGAGTACAGTATGACATTATGACGAAATTTGTATAGTCGATGTCGAAATGAACTGTAGAGTGGTGATATGTATTGGAAGTGTTGAGAGTGGACTCTAGAAGGGTGGTGGGTGACAGAATGGTGTTATGACGAAATCGTAAATTCGTATAGTCAATGTCGACATGAACTGTAGAGTTGTGATATGTATTGGAGGTGTTGTGAGTGGATTCTAGAAGGGTGGTGGGTGACAGAATGACGTTAAGACGAAATCGTAATGCGAAAAGTCGTATAGCTGTCTGTGCATCCAACCTCCTGAGGCCAGACCTGTCTGTGTGCATCAAAATGGCCGAAATTTTGGCTAAGTCCCACTCAAGACGGCCGAGCTCTAGTGGTGCAGGCTGGAGCGCCAATCGAAGTGATCCGGTCTAGACCACCATAGGGTGAATAAATGTGTAAAACATATCATCATTCTAAGTCACCCCAGTAACAAGCTGTTTTAAAAAAGTTGAGTTGTTTTATTAATACAGAGTGGTTTGTGAGTGTTTTAAAGTGGAAGAGTAAAAGAGTGGATACTTTTGTGAAGTATTTCGAAGCCTTTCCGATATAATGCGCGGCCGCCCGCAGTCTACTATTCATGCGCTACTTCTGACACACTCCTTTCTGAGGGGTTGTTGCAAGGTAACATTGGGATCGCCCGGGATTAGTTTTTTTGAGCAAGACTCACGCATTTCTGAGTCGTTGTTGCAAGGCAACATTGGGATCGCCCGGGATTGGTTTTTTTTAGCAAGACGCACGCATTTTCGAGGGTTGTTGCAAGGCAACATTGGAATCGCCCGGGAATAATTTTTTTTAGCAGACAAAGTTGTTCGTAAGACAAGAGTTAAAAAAACAAAAGTATTTATTTCGGAATGAGTGTTCAACAACTGCCTCAACGTAAGCTTTCAAACGTTCGAACGAATGCTGCTCTACGACGAAAGACGAGCGAGTTAGAGAAGTTTTGCGTTTTGAACCTTTGGCTTACTGTAGCTCGCGATATTCAAACTTTTGAGTGTCGACCAATAGAAGAACAAATGATCAGTGTGTCGAAACCTATCTAACGAACTCAAGATCGTCTCTCTACGACGGAAGACGACCGAGTTAGAGAAGTTTTGCGTTTTGAACCTTTGGGTTACTGTAGCTCGGGAAATTCAAACTTTTGAGTTTCGACCAATAGAAGAACAAATGATCAGCGAGTCGAGAGCTATCCAACCAACTCAAGATCGTCTCTCTACGACGCACGCTGAGCGAGTTAGAGCGATTTCTGCGTTAAAAACGCGACAATGTCGCTTTTCGTGTTGCGTGTTTGCGTAATTAACAAAATTTTTAATGCCAAGCGAAAGAGCACGTCGAGACCTTTTAGTTGACCTATCGCACGCCGCTCTACGACGTAAGACGAGCGAGTTAGAGCCGTTTTCCGTTTTGACCTTCGGGTTACTGTAGCGCGCGCAATTCAAACTTTTGAATTTTGAAACCTCTTAGCTGAATGATCAGTGAGTCAAGACCTTTCCGTAGAGCCCAAGATCGCCTTCCTACGACTTACCAACGCCGAGATCTGAGAGCGTGACGAACGGACGCACGAACGAACGAACGAACGCACGCACGATAAGCTCTCGTAGGGGTTCGCCCGGCTGAGGCCGGGCGAAAAAAGTGACAAAAACTTGTAAAAGCTTTGGCAAGCAATTGACAGAGCCCAAAAGAGCGCACTACTAGCAATCAAACCGTGTAGCACTTCTGCATGTAGCAAAGAGTGATCTTAGTGTTAAAATCTCGAGAATGGCGCTTTCTGCGGTGCGTGTTTGCGTAATTAAAAAATTTGTTGCTGCCGCATGAAAGAGCACGCCGAGAGCTTTCACCTGACGTGTCGAATGCCACTCTACGACGTAAGACGAGCGATTTAAAGCCGTTTTGTGCTTTTGCACATTCGAGTTACTGTAACTCGCGAAATTCAAACTTTTGAGTTTCGACCAATGGGAGAACAAATGATCGTTGCGTCGAGAGCTATCCGATAAGCTCGAGATCGTCTCTCTGCGACGCAAGTTGAGCGAGTTAGAGCGATCTTTGCGTCAAATCCCGAGAATGGCGTTTTCCGCGGTGCGTGTTTGCGTAATTGAACAAACTTTTGTAGCCGCATGAAAGAACACGTCGAGAGCTTTCACCTGACGTGTCGATTGCCGCTCTATGACGTAAGACGAGCGAGTTAGGGCCGTATTGTGCTTTTGCACTTTAGAGTAACTGCAACTCGCGAAATTCAAACTTTTGAGTTCCGACCAATGGGAGAACAAATGATCAGTGAGTCGGGAGCTATCCAAAAAGCTCAAGATCGTCTCTCTACGACGCAAGTTGAGCGCCTTAGAGCGATTTTAACGTCAGAATGCCAAGAATGGCGTTTTCAGCGGTGCGTGTTTGCGTAATTGAAAAACTTGTTACTGCCGCATGAAAGAGCACGTCGAGAGCTTTCACCTGACGTGTCGACCGCCGCTCTACGACGTAAGACGAGCGAGTTAGAGCCGCTTTGCGTTTTGGACCTTCGGGTTACTGTGCAGCAACGCGGGCCGGCGCTTCCACCTCTGCGCCTCTCACCTGCCGGTTCGCGAGCAGGTCGGCCGGCGTCTGCAGCCGTCGTCACTACCGCTCACTCTCCTTTGCGCCGTCCACACGACTTGGAGAGCTTCCCTGCACTCACTTCCACAGGAAACGTAGCGCGCAGCCACTAGGCGGAGCTCTACTTCTCGCCTTCTCTCTCTCTGACACTAGGCGGAGCTCTACTTCTCGCCTCTCTCTTCCAGACACTGTGCAACTGTGCAGTGCTTGTGTGCGATGCCTTTCTCAGTCGTGGTTCCGGCGCACGGCGACTGACTTCTCACAACGCAACAGCAAAGCCAAAGCAAAGCAGCACACACGAGCCTCTCACTTCTCTACTCGAGAAAAGGCAGCGAGAAAACTAAAAGATACCGCCGCCCCCCCCCCCTTACACCAGAGAGCCAAGGGGCGGGGAAACGCGGCGCGAAGAGACCCCCCCCGCAAAAAAAAACACGCGCCGCCCGTCCGCCGCACACACCCCCAAAGGCGCAAACCCCCCCCCCCCACCACGGCACGGGGGAAAAAAAAAACCCGCGGGGAACCCCAAAAAAAACCCCCCCCCCACGGAAAAAAAACACAACCAAAAAAACAAAAAAAAGAAAAAAACAAAAAAAAAACCCCCCCCCCCCCCCACCACAAAACAAAAAGAGAGGGGGAAGGGGGGGAAAAAACAAACAACACAAAACAAAAAAAGGGGAGAACAGCAGACGGAAGCAAAACCTAACGCAAGGAAACAATGTAGGAAGGCCAATTATCCTACATCTTCCGTCCTGGCTGGGTCGATCGCCCTCGATCGATTCAGGGGGGTCGAAGCGATCCTTGGCACAGCAGAAGCTCCTTGCTCTGCAGCGAGTGCTTGATCTTCACGTGGGCCAGCCCGATGGCTGTGGGATGGGGACTCCCCGCTCTCCCTGGGGTGGGGTCGAACCCGGCTTCCCCATTGCCCACGACTTCCTCGTCCAGACGTCGTGGTGACAGAAATCGGTGACCAGTGGAACCAGGCTCCCAGTGGAATCCTTGGGTGGCCTTCTGCAGCCCCTGCTTGGCCTTGGAGTGGCTCTGGCAGTTGCTGATGTGGCCCAGCTTGGTCGACTGGCCGTCCACGTCCAGCAGCATGTTCTTCTTGGCTCGTCGGCGCACACCACCGACCCTCCTGGCCTTCAGCACCATGGGTGGCGCGCCAGGGACCATCTGCAGCTGGTAGCAGTGACCGCGCACCTGGGGTTCCTCAGCGAGCAGGCTAGCCGCTCTTCCGCTTTCACCCTCCAGGCCGGTTTGCTCTGCAGTCTCTCCATGGGGGTCCGCCCTGGCTTGTCCCAAGCCAGGGGCTCCCACTTGGCACCCGACTTCAGCCGTTGGGACCACCTGACACCCCTTGTCAGCCGTTGGGGGGTCCGCCCTGGCTTGTCCAAAGCCAGGGTCTCCCTCCTGGTCACCAACCGACTCACAGTCATCCTCAGAGGGGGCTTCACTGGGGCACCTTCCTCCCAGCAGGGTGCGCTGCCTCTGCAACGTATTCACCCTTCCCTGCCTCTCAGCTTCATCTCTGTCCATCAGCGCAGAAACCTCCTCCCAGGTGAACTCTCCTGGCGCCAGCGGAGGCTGCTCTGTCCTCTGCAGACCACTCTGCAGCTGCCCCACCTTCTCTTGCTTCACCTCCACAGGTGGCGGCTTCGTCGGACAGTTCCGCGCCACGTGGCCAAACTTGTGGCAGCTGAAGCATTCAGTCAAAGGGAAGCCTCGGGCGTCAGTGGGCCGCTGCTGCCCCCTGTTGCCACCAGTCTGGGCGTCACTGGGCTGCTGTCCGCCTCCTCGACCACCCTGGGCGCCTCCTTCGACCGACGTCTTCTTCTGACCAGATTGACCACTCTGCCCTCCCTTGGCAGGCTTCTCTGGGGCCTTGGCGTCCAGCACGTTGCGCACATACTGACACAGGCCCTCCAGAGTCTTGGTCTCACTGACAGCATAGGCAGAAGCAGTCAGATCGTCTGGGAGACTTCTCAGCAACTGGTCTCTCACCATGTCGTCCCAGATGCTAGGCTGGGTCGGCCAAGCTTTGTAGACTAGCCCTCGCAAGGCCGCCACGAACGCCTCGATCGACTCACTTCCCCTGCTCCAACCTCTGTTGAAGAACTCCTTGAGGCAGACGTGCGTGGGCCTGTGGTCGGCGTAGACGGCCGCCAACTTCGCCACGACTGCCTCATAGTCAGCCAAATCGCCAAGCGCTTCTCGCGTCTGGTGCGCCAGCTCGCAGGGGTGGTCCTTGAGGAAGGACTGCAGCGTCACCAGCCACAGTGACCTGGGCACCTGCGTGGCCACCATTCGGTCCTCAAACGCCCTCTGGAAGCTGTTCCAGTCACTGCCCACCTCCCCACGAAAGTGTGGCAGCGCTCCCATATCTCGACTTGACAACACTATCGGCGCTGGAACAGTCTGCCCTGGAGCGACACTGGGCTGAGCCTTCTGCGTCCACGTCCAACCAGTGGCCTGGTTCCATGACCACTCTCCTTGGCTGCCCACAGCAACCGGTGGCACTTGGACGGGAGGCGGAACTGGCGGCGGCGCCACCGGGGGCACCAACGAAGCCAGAGGCACACCCAACGGACCCACTCCACTCGACGCATTCACTCTGACACTGGGAATCCCTCCCAGCGCCGCTTGGCTCGACGTCGTGGTGGTCGTCGCCTGCATGCCACTCACAGTGGTCACTGGCAGGGACGTCGAAGTTCCACCAGACGTCACAACAGACGCACTGCTGACTCCACCACCCACCGTTCCACCTGCCGGCAACGGCGCGACTGGCGCGGCCACTGAAGCGGGCACCGTGGTCGTGGGCGGCGACACCGTGACTGACGTGACTGGCACAGCTGAAGCACTACTCGCCGGCGGCGCAGCCGACCCTAGCGCCTGCCCTTCCAGCTGCCCAACGCGACCTGCCAACGTCGTCAGACTGCCATTCAGAGTAGCCACGCTGCCACTCAATGGCTGAAGCTTCTGGTCCATCACAGTGGACATCTGCGTCAGCTTCTGGTCCATGACTGTAGTCAACTGCGTCAGCAGAGACTGCACGTCAATCCCTCCTCCAACACTACTCTGCTGCCGAGGCTGACTGCCGTCTCCTCCACCACTGCCACCCCCAATCAGACTGAAGACTGGCGTCTCATCAGCGTTGGCGACTGGCGCCTGGCTGCTTCTCTGGGCCGCGCGACAAGCTCCACAAGTCCACGGGCCATTCGCCACGTCCACCTGGTCATCTGGGATGCAGTTGTGCCCCACATCACCATGCGACAAGCGCCCGCAGCACCCCGCGCACGTGATGGGATACTGCGACGACAGCACCTCCTCCTCACAGAAGCAGCACGTCCCCACCACGTCATCAGTAGCCATACCGGACGTCTCAGGGTAGGACTGCGCCCCTGATCTCGTCTTTACCATAAACGGCGGCGAATAGAGTTCTCTAACTCTTTACAGGGCTACGCAAGCTCACCTGCTTTCGCCTCTCTTTCAGGGAAAACCCTCAGGTACCTCCTGAACCTCTACCAGCCTCGGCGCTGCGCAGGACACCTCGTCAGCACCTTCAGAGAGCGGCGGCGTGCACCTGTAGCTGACCCTCTCAGCCAAAGCGCTCACCCAAGCTCTCGTGCTGAGCCGACGACTCAGAGCGTCAGGAGACTCCGCAAGCTGTGGTCGAAGCGGCGCTGCAACTGATCTCAGACTAGCCGATCTCAGTCAGCTTTTGCTTCCGTTCCAGCTGCTCCGACAGCTCTGCAGTCACTACACCACGCTCTGCTGGCTATCCGCTGTCTCGGACACCACTTTGCAGCAACGCGGGCCGGCGCTTCCACCTCTGCGCCTCTCACCTGCCGGTTCGCGAGCAGGTCGGCCGGCGTCTGCAGCCGTCGTCACTACCGCTCACTCTCCTTTGCGCCGTCCACACGACTTGGAGAGCTTCCCTGCACTCACTTCCACAGGAAACGTAGCGCGCAGCCACTAGGCGGAGCTCTACTTCTCGCCTTCTCTCTCTCTGACACTAGGCGGAGCTCTACTTCTCGCCTCTCTCTTCCAGACACTGTGCAACTGTGCAGTGCTTGTGTGCGATGCCTTTCTCAGTCGTGGTTCCGGCGCACGGCGACTGACTTCTCACAACGCAACAGCAAAGCCAAAGCAAAGCAGCACACACGAGCCTCTCACTTCTCTACTCGAGAAAAGGCAGCGAGAGAACTCAAAGATATCGACGCGCCTATCTGCTTTTACGCTAGAGCGACTAGGTGCGGCGAAACGACGCGCAAAGACTTCCCGCGCAAACGAATAATCGCGGCGATCTGTGTCAGCGATTACACCTACAAAGGCGCATAACTCGCGCTTACGACAACGGAACGCGGAAAGGAAAATACCGGCGGATAGCTCAAGTTACAAGCTACCTAACGGTGACAAAACCAACACGAAACACTAAACGACGAAGAAGCAAGCGACGAAAAACCACTCCGACCTAGCGCAAAACCAAACTAGAAGGGGCGAAGGAGGGCGAGAACTAACAGGAAAGGGGAGAACAGCAGACGGAAGCAAAACCTAACGCAAGGAAACAATGTAGGAAGGCCAATTATCCTACAACTGTAACTCGAGAAATTCAAATTTTTGAGTCTCGACACCCATTATGACTAATGATCAGTGAGTCGAGACCTATCCGTAGAGCCCAAGATCGTCTCTCTACGACTTTCCAACGCCGAGATCTGAGAGCGTGACGGACGCACGCACGCACGCACGCACGGACGGACGCACGCACGCACGCCGAGCTCTCCTAGGGTGTCGCCCGCCTGAGGGCGGGCGAAAAAAACCCAAAGAAACTTAGATTTGGCACACTGGATGAGCATACATACATGCTCATACATGCTACCCACACGCATGTATTAGCTGCTCATACCCTCTTGTCTTGCGTTATGAAGCGTCGACCGTTGCCAGCTTCAAGCCATCTGTAAATGTCGGCGTGCCACTTTGGGTGCGGAAACAAACGATCTCGAAACCCCAATGTGTACATGCAGTGTTGCAACAGTTTCGTTCAAGATAACCATCAAGCTGTCGGATCAGAGCTCTTTCGGTCGGACGGTGTACTACTTGCGGATCAAGCCGTTCGAATTAGCGGTAATATTCCCTTAGAACATTTCCAATACCGGATTCATATTAGCAGACCATGAAATTCAGCAAGATTCACCGTTCCTGCCGGTTGAAATCGAGGTCAAAACGCGCCAAGAGTTCGTCAGCGGTTCTCTTCAAGACTCACTCACGATGGGCGATCGCATTGAGATCGTAGCGAAACCCCTGACTGCCGCTATCAGACAGGGCATCAAAGATAACATTGGTGGGCTTTCTTTCCAGTACATGGATCAGAGCTAGCATTCTTTCTCAAAGCCTCTGCCGTGCGTGCGTGCGTGCGTGCATGCGTGCGTGCGTGCGTGCGTGCGTGCGTGCGTGCGTGCGTGCGTGCGTGCGTGCGTGCGTGCGTGCGTGCGTGCGTGCGTGCGTGCGTGCGTGCGTGCGTGCGTGCGTGCGTGCGTGCGTGCGTGCGTGCGTGCGTGCGTGCGTGCGTGCGTGCGTGCGTGCGTGCGTGCGTGCGTGCGTGCGTGCGTGCGTGCGTGCGTGCGTGCGTGCGTGCGTGCGTGCGTGCGTGCGTGCGTGCGTGCGTGCGTGCGTGCGTGCGTGCGTGCGTGCGTGCGTGCGTGCGTGCGTGCGTGCGTGCGTGCGTGCGTGCGTGCGTGCGTGCGTGCGTGCGTGCGTGCGTGCGTGCGTGCGTGCGTGCGTGCGTGCGTGCGTGCGTGCGTGCGTGCGTGCGTGCGTGCGTGCGTGCGTGCGTGCGTGCGTGCGTGCGTGCGTGCGTGCGTGCGTGCGTGCGTGCGTGCGTGCGTGCGTGCGTGCGTGCGTGCGTGCGTGCGTGCGTGCGTGCGTGCGTGCGTGCGTGCGTGATGTATGCCGCAAGGAAGCCAATCCATACCAATGCCTTCAGGTGGCAAAGACTTCTGCATCGAGGAATGTGGCTTCGTGGCTCAGTTACAGAGGTGCTGGGCGGCTAAGTCCAACGAAGTAGTCAGACCCACCGATTATTCCTACTACATCTACGACATGAGGTAATGGTTATTGTCCTTATTGTTCTAAGTGTCCTTATTTCTTTAGTGCAACAGTGTGTTCTTGACTTCCAAAGCTCAGTTTATAAATCTTAGCTCGCTGAGTAGCGTTCCGCGAAAAAGCGTTCCTCCAGCGTTCCTCAGACTGGCCGCCAAAAAGTTTGGCGGCCAAAAAAAAAAAGCGTTCCGCAGAATGGCAGCCAAACGTGCAGACAAGCAAGATTTTGGCGGCGAAAATCTCGCCGATTTTGGCCGCCAAAAGCGGATCAGCTTTGGCGGCCAAAATCCGCCCGGCGGATTTTGGCCGCCAAAATGTGACGCGGCGGGCCGGCCCCGGCGGCGATCTTGGCGGCCAAAATGTGACTTGCCTGCAGATTTTGGCGACCAAAATCTCCCACGGCGGCCCGGCCCTGGAGCGGACTTTAGCTGCCAAAATGTGCCGCTGTGGGCTGGCTGGCCTAGGATGGATCCTGGCAGCCAAAACCGGGTTAGACATGTGCAACGCTCCGTGCGGGTGCGGGACTATCCGAACTATGCTCCTGACTTAACCAGGCAAGTCGTCCGGGGGACGCAGTATATTCCACAAATTTGCACTCCTATGCACGGTGACTCCTCTTCTGTTGTGGCCTCCTAACACTCCCACTCGCAAAAGTAATGCCGAATTCGTGATCTACATCCCAAAATACCTCAGATTCGACATACAACACCCCTAACTTCCTATGGATTCGCAGAAACGAAATTCTGCAGTTGGGGTACGGTAGCATGCGATTTCGTCATAGGTACGTTCAAACATTATCTAAACGATAAACGAATGCCAAATTCGTAATCAGCGCCCCCGAAAACCCCGAAGTCGAGTATAATATCGCGAAAGTCGATCCGACACCCAAAATTCAAATGGACGCGGTTACTGTAGCTCTGAAAATTTCTCAAAAACACTTTTCTAGACCAGATTTCAACGTAGAATCGTTTGAAACCACTTTTGAAACGATTCGGGGACGCATTCGAGCGCAACAGACGCCGAACCGCAAAAATCGCAATTTTTGACCCCGGAGTCAAAAAAGTTCCACCAAGATAACTTTTTTGTGTCTCAACCGATTTTCTCCGTTCATGGCTCATTCGATAGAGGACATCTGGGAAGGAGCACCAAAAGCAGTCTCGCGGCTCTAGCTGCTACCTGGCTCGCACAGCAAACCGTCAAAGTCGAAAAATAGCGAAAATTCGCGAATTTTTCAAATTTGGCGCCAAAATGGGTCCCGCAGCGATCCAATTCTTTTTTGCGTGTTCGGCACTATCGAGGGCTACAACATATCAAAAGATAGTATATACCATTATATGCAACTTTTTCGAGTTCTACCCTGTGTAACCCATTTTTCAGTACTTTGAAAATTTAAATTTTTGAATTTCCCACCAACGGGGTCCCGGAGCGTGACCCCGTTTGGTGTCCACCCTGCCCACCCACTAGGCCTATCCAACGCAAAAGACCGTTTGCGAATCGGCCGCTTCATGCGCGAACGCCAGACGGGCAAAGTTTCTGCGTTTCGCGCACAAACGCTATATACTCCACACTTTTTGTGGAGTATAACAAGCTCCGGTATTAAAAAGTTGAGTTTGTATTCTGACTGACATTGCAAAGAGTTGCACTCTTTCTGCAGAGAGTGCGAGAGTTCATCGCCCGCATGCTCCGCTTCATGAGCCCCCGCTTCGCAAGAGGGTATTGCATAGCAATATTGATTTCGCCCGCGATTTGGCTTTTAGAGCAAGAATATCCCTCTTTCAAGCAACGCTTTTAAAAAAGTGACAAAAACTTGTAAAAGCTTTGGCAAGCAATTTGACAGAGCACAAAAGAGCGCACTACGAGCAATCAAACCGTGTAGCACTTCTGCATGTAGCAAAGAGCGATCTTAGTGTTAAAATATTGAGAATGGCGTATTCTGCGGTGCGTGTTTGCGTTATTGAAAAATTTGTTACTGCCGCATGAAAGAGCACGCCGAGAGCTTTCACCTGACGTGTCGATTGTGGCTCTACGACGTAAGACGAGCGAGTTAGAGCCGTTTTGTGCTTTTGCACTTTCGAGTTACTGTAACTCGCGAAATTCAAACTTT
Organism: Linhomoeus sp. GSCO2_2; assembly: GCA_030248115.1. NCBI lineage: Eukaryota > Metazoa > Nematoda > Chromadorea > Monhysterida > Linhomoeidae > Linhomoeus > Linhomoeus sp. GSCO2_2. The sequence goes on from JASAMZ010010456.1 coordinate 43,464, forward strand.
TGAGTTTCGACCGATGGTAGAACAAATGATCATTGAGTCGAGAGCTATCCAATAAGCTCGAGATCGTCTCTCTACGACGCAAGCTAAGCGTGTTAGAGCGATCTTAGGGTCAAAATCCCGAGAATGGCGTTTTCCGCGGTGCGTGTTTGCGTAATTGAACAAACTTTTGTAGCCGCATGAAAGAACACGTGAGAGCTTTCACCTGACGTGTCGATTGCCGCTCTACGACGTAAGACGAGCGAGTTAGGGCCGTATTGTGCATTTGCACTTTCGAGCTACTGTAACTCGCGAATTTCAAACTTTTGAGTTCCGACCAATGGGAGAACAAATGATCAGTGAGTCGGGAGCTATCCAAAAAGCTCGAGACCGTCTCTCTACGACGCGAGTTGAGCGAGTTAGAGCGATTTTAGCGTCAAAATGCCGAAAATTGCGTTTTTCGCGGTGCGTGTTTGCGTAACTTAAAAAACTTTTGCAGACGCATGAAAGAACACGTCGAGAGCTTTCACCTGACGTGTCGATTGCCACTCTACGACGTAAGACGAGTGAGTTAGAGCCGTTTTGCGTTTTCGACCTTCGGGTTACTGTAACTCGCGAAATTCAAATTTTTGAGTCTCGACACCGGTTATGACTAATGATCAGTGAGTCGAGACCTATCCGTAGAGCCCAAGATCGTCTCTCTACGACTTTCCAACGCCGAGATCTGAGAGCGTGACGGACGCACGCACGCACGCACGCACGCACAGACGGACGCACGCACGCACGCCGAGCTCTCGTAGGGTGTCGCCCGCCTGAGGGCGGGCGAAAAAATCGGCACCAACTTTGGCAGCCAAAGTTGCCAGACAGGCCGACGGCCCGGCGCGGCTGGGCGCACGCTTTGGCGGCCAAAATCCGCCACGCGAGCTTTGGCGGCCAAAATCGGCGCCGATTTTGGCCGCCAAAGAGAAAATTTTGGTCGCCAAAATCGGCGCCGATTTTGGCGGCCAAAGCGCGTTTTGGCCGGCCCGGCCCGTCCGGTCCGATTTTGGCCGCCAAAGTCGTACCGGCCGGGGAACGTTCTTTTTGGCTACCAATGTTTTTGGCAGCCAAAGCGCCTCGGAACGCTTTTTCAAAAAGCGTTCCCAAAACGTCGTCTTGTGGCGGAACACTACTCAGCGAGTTAGTCTTGGTTGACAGACGCTGACGACGGCCCATTGCATTTGAGTCACTTGTTGGCGGTAAGACAACTTTCCATTTCAGTTGTTCGCATCCCAACAGATACTATTGCCCAGCCAACAACGACGACTGCAGAAACAAACTAGACGCCAACATTCAGGCGCTGAACAACACTTGCTCCATTGACCTCAAGAAGCGCGTCGACGTTGTTCGTCTCTTAGAATTTTTGTAAATTAACATTCGCGTTTAAAGTGAAGTTTTGAAATTTTATTGCATTTTCAACTGGGTCTTTCATAACACAAGATGATGTTAAAACGAACCAGGTAGGATTTTAGTTTGGGGATGAATAAGGCATGTTCTGCACTCCAATTCCAATAGCTTTCAATATTGGTTTGATGACTGTGCTTCTCGTAAATGCAAACTTTGCGCTCAGATTCCAAAGGAGATTACCGTGAATAAGCCTCCTCCACTACAACTGGCATACGTACCACAGATTTAATATCCCATTTGTACACGGTATGTTAAGGACATGTGTATTGCATACAATTCATGGGAGGGATGAGATTCGTGCGTTCTACGTACATACGTACTTCCGAGACTGCCCTTTCGAAACCACCCCCCCCCCTCCAAAGGGAAGGTAAGCAGAAGATTCCGGCAGTCTTCATTAACTCCTTAAGAACGAAATGTTACTGGAGTTACGTAACCTCCAGGTTGCCGGATGTCCCAGGTTACCTGGAGTTGCGTAACCTCCGGCGGAGGGCAGCAAAGGCAAGGACAGGTTTATCACGAAATGTCTTTCTCGGGATACACTGAGCGAAATTGAGAATAATTTGGCACGCTATGGATTGGCGAAAATCGGTTCGGTGGAGCGAAAGTTGCGGGCGCGTCCTTTCCCTCGCTGGCCCTCCGCCAGAGGTTACGTTGCTACAGGTAACCTGGGACATCTGCAACCTCAGGTGTCCCAGGCCGCTTTAGACACATGTGTCCCGTCGTTCATAAAAGGTTAAAAGTTTCTGTTGCTATACCGTAAAGTGCCGAATAGAGGAAGATCTCCAAATAGTGGTAGTCTCCAAATGGTGCTAGAGTGTAGTGGTATATTGACACAATAATGGTAGGTGTCCAAATAGTGGTACGCAACTTCCATTATCTGGAGCAGTAGCCTACATTTATGCATAGAGCATCACCCCAAGTGAATGGGAATCGTCAACTGCTGACTGTTGAGCAATCTTAAGTTAAGAAATAGGTCAAAATCATAGTAGACTGCCCTAAATTTGCTCATTCTAAGGCACTTTGGTTGTTCTTGATATAACAACTGAGAGAATTGAAACAATTGTGGTAGGTCTCCAAATAGTGGTAGTCTCCAACTAGTGGTAGGGTGTAGAGGTACATAGGTTGAAACAATAGTGGTAGGTACTTCTATTCGGCACTTTACGGTAAACGCTGTTGAGACGCCAGTGCTCATCCACCCCTGTCTGATCGGTGAGAGTCCATCTGCGGGGCAGTCATCGGACCTCTACCTGCACTGCGATGTCATGGCCTGCGAAGACGCCGACTTCAAGCTCATCTATCAAGACGGACTCACCTTTCATCATCCCGCCTTGAAGGTTGCGGCGATACAGTTGTGTTGCATCATATCGTGCGGTAATATTGTAGGTGAGGAGTCACTTCGAGTATGGCTTCGCAGGCAATGATCCCGGCTAAGTGCTAAGGCAATTATTGAGACTACATATATGTGGGACATTTATCAACTTGTGTGGCAGCCAACTTGTGTTGCGGCGATATAGGTACACTGGCTCCAAGTCATGGACAACATGCATTCGGCATAGAACGCAACGCTGTAAACGACAACTTAGGCACAACTCAAGGAAAATTAAAGGACAACTCAAGACAGAGGAATTTAGAAAACTCACCTCAAAGATAAAGACAAAACAATTTAGCATTTGGGGCAAATCACTTTGGACAAAGTACAAAGACAAAACAATTGGCAAAATGCAGGGACAATGGCATGTCTTGTGATGAGTGATATGAGGAGATTCGAACGAACGAAGCAGAGTGGTGTAACTTGCTGTAAAATTGTACTCGAGTGAAGTGAAGTTGCTCTACATTACTCGTTACTTCCACTTACGCGCTCTGAAACGTCTCGCGGCAACACTGCCTGCATGCATAGGCCTAGGAGCTGAATATTGTTTTATACACTTTCCAGTGTGATCAACGAGGCTCCCAAAGGTGCACTGGCAGCCCCTTATCTCCACGTTCAACGGATGTCCACCAAGTCATCGGGCCAATCAAGGTCACCGGGCGCTAGAGGCAAGCACATAGTTCTTTTTTGGGTCGAATTACCTATCGTTCTCTGGGTAAATATACTGTCGACATCGAGAGAATTCGAATTAATTCATTGGCTGAATCATAACTGAATGTCGGGCAAGGAAATGCCTAGTCGACTAGAAAAGCCTTGAGACGACCAATAACAGTGACATACAGGGTGGCCCACCAACAAGCTCCGGTATTAAAAAGTTGAGTTTGTATTCTGACTGACATTGTAAAGAGTTGAGTTCTTTCTGCAGAGAGTGCGAGAGTTCATCGCCCGCATGCTTCGCTTCACGAGCTCCCGCTTCGCAAGAGGGTATTGCATAGCAATATTGATTTCGCCCGCGATTTGGCTTTTAGAGCAAGAACATCCATCTTTCAAGCAACGCTTTTAAAAAAGTGACAAAAACTTGTAAGAGTTTTAGCAAACAATTGACAGAGCACAAAAGAGCGCACTGCGAGCAATCAAACCGTGTTGCACTTCTTTATGAGCAAAGAGCGATCTTAACGTCAACTTCCCGAGAATGGCGTTTTCTGCGGTGCGTGTTTGCGTAATTAAATAAACTTTTGTAGCCGCATGAAAGAACGCGTCGAGAGCTTTCACCTGGCGTGTCGATTGCCACTCTACGACGTAAGACGAACGAGTTAGAGCCGTTTTGTGCTTTTGCACCTTCGAGTTACTGTAACTCGCGAAATTCAAACTTTTGATTTGCGACCAATGAGAGAACAAATGATCAGTGAGTCAGGAACTATCCAAAAAGCTCAAGATCCTCTCTCTACGACCCAAGTTGAGCGCGTTAGAGCGATTTTAGCGTCAAAATGCCGAGAATGGCGTTTTCCGCAGTGCGTGTTTGCGTAATTGAAAAAACTTTTGCAGTCGCATAAAAGAACGCGTCGAGAGCTTTCACCTGACGTGTCAATTGCCGCTCTACGACGTAACACGAGCGAGCTAGAGCCGTTTTGCGTTTTGACCTTCAGCTTACTGTAGCGCGCGCAATTCAAACTTTTGAATTTCGAAACCTCTTAGCTGAATGATCAGTGAGTCGAGCCCTATCCGTAAAGCCCAAGATCTCCGCTCTACGACTTTCCAACGCCGAGATCTGGGAGCGTTACGTACGTACGGACGGACGGACGGACGCACGCACGCACGCACGCACGCACGCCGAGCTCTCGTATGGTGTCGCCCGCCTGAGGGCGGGCGAAACAAGCTGTGTGTGTAAAAAGTTCAACCTATACTTTGTGTCTGCCAAATCTTGGTGAGCAGTGTAGTGAATCTCATTCGCATAATCAGCCGTATCTAGAGAAGGTATCTTGAAAATGTGTACCACAAATCAAGTGCAGCTATTAGCACGATACGGTTGTCTGTACAACTGATCTAAAGCTCAGTGATATCGCCGCATTCGCTATATGGTATCGGCATGATACGACGCCGTTCATCTGAAGTTTTATACCTGTTTGAATACGCCACATCGAACAAAAAACTTGCCAACTGTTTGGAGAGCTATAATATCCCACAATTGCAAGCAATTTCTTTTGTGCTACTAATCATCCGCGGTCTATGCTCTTTCCATTGCTGAAGAAATTTCGCCGCTAGCTCATCAGGCGACAAAGTCGATTTTTGACATTTTAATATTATAGTTGTAAATATCTCTAAATCACAATATTTGAAAACTGTAAAACCATGTCACAAATTCTTATTAACTTACGACCTTTCAATTTCTGCCTTCACATTCGTCAATAAATGACGTTCTATTTTTCTCAATTTATGGAATTTTGGCAAATAATCGCGCATTTCTATAAAATGTCACATTTGAAAAATTTCTGTGTGTGTTACAAATTGTCCACGGCCTATGCTCTTTTCATTGCTGAAGAAATTTCGCCGCTAGCTAATCCGGTGAAAAAGTCGATTTTCGACATTTTCGTATTTTAATTGTAAATATCTCTAAATTGCAATTTTTCAAAACTGTAAAACCATGTCACAAATTCTTATTGGCGTACGACCTATCCATTTATGCATTCATATTCGTCAATAAATGACGTTCTATTTTTGTCAATTTACGGAATTTTGGCAAATAATCGCGTATTACTATAAAATTCCACATTTGAAAAAAAATCCTTTGTGTTACAAATTATCCGCGGCCTATGCACTTTCCATTTCTGAAGAAATTTCGCCGTTAGTTCATTAGACAAAAAAGTCGATTTTTGACATTTTCGAATTTTAATTGCGAATATCTCGAAAATGCGAAATTAGCAACAGAAACGGACATCGGATCCGTACTCAGCGACCTCGACTCTACTTGACCACATAGGTCACATATTTAACTTCGGTGCCACGAACGGACACACAGACAGACAGACAGACAGACAGACATTGTCATCCGTATATATGTGACGTCCAGAATCCGCATTCATCCAGAATCCGCATATGCGGCTTCTGGACGGCGACGCGTCCAGTTTCCGCATAATGCGGATTGTGGACGCGGCGCCGTCCAGAATCCGCTTTGGAGAAGGAGAAGCATGCTCCTGGCTCTATATGCGTAACTTGGACGTCAAGAATACGCATTCTTTGGTTGATTACAATGTTGTTGTCTTTGAAAGTATGATTTTCCTTTGAAATAAGGCTATGCTTAGGCTCGCCCTGCGCCCACGCTGCACAAGAGTCAGTCGGCGTCGCAGTCTGGCGGGTCGAAGCTTAGGCTTAACGCGACCGGTGACCGACTTCAGGGCGCACGTAGCGCGCCCTGAAGTTGGTGGTCGCGCTAAGCCTCAGTTTTCGACCCGCCAGGCGCGACGCCGGCCGAGTTTTAGTGCAAACTGTAAGTGGGGTGAACACTCCTCCATCTACTTCACCCCCTGCTCAGGCCTGCTGTGCGCCTCCGTCATGATGACAAAGAAATGCTGATTCTGGACGTCCAGATTACGCATGGACGGTGATGCATGCCTCTTCTTTCCAATGCGTATTCTGGACGCCGTGTCGTCCTAAAACGGCATTATGCGGAAACTGGACGCCGACGCGTCCAGAATCCGCATTATGCGGCTTCTGGACGAATGCGGAAAGTGGACGCAACATATATATGTGACCGGGAGAACCCGTCTTCAGTGAAAACTCGGATATCCGGGTTTTCACTGAGTTGGTTAGTGAAAACCCGGATATCCGGGTATTCACTGTTGAGTTAGTGAAAACCCGGATATCCGGGTTTTCACTGACAGGTTAGGGAAAACTCGGATAATTCTCCGATATGCTCAAAATCGCGCAAAACACTGCTAGAACTATATTTCCATTGCCTGTAGGCCGTTTGGTTCCTTCCAAATCAGGCTATGCTTAGGCTCGCCCTGCGCCCACAGTCCACAAGAGTCAGTCGGCGTCGCAGTCTGGCGGGTCGAAGCTTAGGCTTAACGCGACCGGTGACCGACTTCAGGGCGCGCGGAGCGCGCCCTGAAGTTGGTGGTCGCGCTAAGCCTCAGCTGAGACCCGCCAGGCGCGACGCCGACCGAGTTTTAGTGCAAACTGTAAGTGGAATGAAGACTCCTCCAAAATTCACCTCCTGCTTAGGCCGGCTGTGCCCCTTCCCTTCTAGCGTTTGCGACAACCTTCAGCCACGTACAAACTGTAAGCGGAGTGCGCATCCCCCGTATACTTAGCCGCCTGTTGAAGCCAGACGTGCCAATTGGCCGCAAACATCTGGCATTGTGAAAGAGGCGGCTCGGCAAACATCAAGGTATTGCATAAGATCGCACGTTTCGCACTCCACAACACTTGTTTCGCGCAACAAACAGCGCGATTTGCCATTCAAAAGCACTTGTTTCGTCAGCAGTGTTGAAAACTATAGAAGCCTTGATTTCTACGCTGTTTCTTCGAAAAGATTAGTGAAAACACAGCTATCATGATTTTCACGATCCTCACACGAAATCTCGCATATCCGGGTTTTCACTAAACTTTCAGTGAAAACCCGGATAATTTGACATTATCCGGGTTTTCACTAAGCCGTCAGTGAAAACCCGGATATCCGGGTTTTCACTAAGTCGACCAGTGAAAACCCGGATATCCGGGTTTTCACTGGATCCGGGTAGTCACGGTAACATATACACCTCGCCGCGCTGAGGCGCGGCGAAAAAACCCGTGCTCTTTGCTGGCTTATATCTCTAGCGTGAGTCGGTCAAATTGGCTGAAAATTTCAGTGATTATAGTCTAAGGGCCAACTCAAAGATACCGTAAGTTGCAGCTTTGTAGCTTGTTTATCGCTGTCGTAGCACTGAAAATGCTTTCCTGGAGAGAATTGACACAAAATCGACAAAAAGTTTTGACCTTCGCCGATTTTGCTGATTTTTAGATATGTCATAAAGGATGTAATCCCGACTTTCACAGATTTTGTCTTATGTCGCTGCGCCCTCCATGGCGTGAGTAACATGATGTCAAAGTTCAGCAGTTTGCCAAATTGCGCATAACGTTGACAACTGAAACTATTGTAACTTTCGCTGTACTGGATTAAACAAGCTGATATTTTAACACGTGGTAAAGAAGAACCCCGGTAATAAACGGTGCAAGTTCCAGTCAAATTCAAAGTCACCGGCGCATTTGTCAGCTTCGTGGCTTTTGAACTATCGATGATCTTTGTGTTGCATGCTCTAGCTCGCTCGTCAGATCAGCGAAAGAACTATAACTGGCGTATCCTTAAGCTTGCTATTGGACTACAATCTCTGAAATTTCAGCAAAATTGAAAAAGGCACGTAAGAGATATAAGCAGACAAAGGGCACGGGCTTTCGGCGGGCCACCCTGTAGATGCCGCTTCAGCCCCACAAATTTTGAGAGTTATTATGCACAAGTGTGAATCATTTAGCCAGGTTGCATTGCAAGCAACAGCTTCTTCACCAAGGAGAGAAGAGGAAAGTGATGTTTAGGCGAAAACTCGATTTGAAAACTTTTGCGTAACGGTTCTTTCTCTTCTCGATGTTTGTGATGGGAGTGAATACACCAGGCTGACAGTAACCACAAAAGAAGTGTACCGGTGTGTAGTGCCTCGTATACAATAAAGCCACTCCCCCGCCCCACAAGCGATCTACAGGAAAGCTAGAAAGGTAAAACTTGAACACGTGCTAGCCTGTTGTATTGACATGTCAAACACCGGACTTAGGACCCTAGATTACTCGTGCGGGATTCGTAGTACAGGGTGTTTCAGAGAAACCCCGCCAACTTTAAATTCGAATAACTTTTGCTACACATAGAATTTTTCGACGCGGTTTTTTGCATGAGATAGAGAAAACGTTGACGTTTTTTGTGTAAAACTGTGAGCGCGTTTCGACTTTCCTGTTGCAATTGTAGCTTAAAACAAAAAAGTGCAATTTTGGCGGTTCTGTCCATGTTGTTTCTTGAGTGTAACAACGCTGGCATGGTATTTTGCGATGCGGTAACTTCTGTCCGAAAGCGTACAAAACGGTCTTTCATTTGGTACCAAAACGGAGTTTCTATCTTCTCTGGTTGGCAGGTTACAACACTTCAAACTTCGACGCACATGTCGTTCTATGGAAAGATCTGCAGAATGGCATCCATTTGGTAAAGGGTGGGTTCTTGCCAAACTTTGAAATGTTATAACTTGCCAACCAGAGAAGATAGAAACTCCGTTTTGGTACCAAATGAAAGACCGTTTTGTACGCTTTCGGACAGAAGTTACCGCATCGCAAAATCCCATGCCAGCGTTGTTACACTCAAGAAACAACATGGACAGAACCGCCAAAATTGAACTTTTTTGTTTTAAGCTACAACTTGCAACAGGAAAGTCGAAACGCGCTCAGAGTTTTACACAAACAAGCTGTGTGTGTAAAAAGTTCAACCTATACTTTGTGTCTGTCAAATTTTGGTGAACAGTATAGTGAACTTTGTACACATCGTTAGCCGCATCTGGAGAAAGTGTCTTGAGAATGTGTACCTTAATGCCAAGTGCACCTATCCCCACGATACGGTTGTCTGTACAGCTGATCTGAAGCTCAGTGATATCGCCGCGTTCGCTATATGTTATCGGCATGATACGACGCCGTTTATCTGATGTTTCCTACCTGTGTAAAAACGTCACATCCAACAAAAAAACTTGCCAAAAGTTTGGTGCGAGCGAATTCCTGTTTTCAGCGTACGCATTTCTGTTTCCGAGTGCACATTCATCAATAAACAGCTGTTCTGGCCATCAGACGAAAATCTCGATTTTGAGATTTTCTTAAATTATAATTCCAAATATCTCAAAATTGGAATTGATTGAAACTGTAAAACTGCGTCACAAATTCTTATTGGCATACGGCCTTACCATTTCTGCGTTCAAATTCGTCAAAAAACGACGTTCTCTTTTGTTGATTTATAGAATTTTGAAAAATAATCACGTATTTCTATTAAATTCCACATTTGCAAAAAATTTCTCTTGCGCTACAATTGCATTTCGCCGCTATATCATCAAGTGAAAAAGTCGATTTTCGACATTTTCATACTTTGATTGAAAATATCTCGAAATTGCAATTTTTAAAAACTACGCCCTTTCCATTTCTGAAGAAATTTCGCGGCTAGCGCATCAGGCGACAAAGTCGATTTTCGACATTTTGGAATTTTAATTGCGAATATCTCGAAAATGCGAAATTAGCAACAGAAACGGACATCGGATCCGTACTCAGCGACCTCGAGTCTACTTGACCACATATGTCACACATTTTACTTCGGTGCCACGGAAACACAGACACACACACACACAGACATTGTCAACCGTATATATGTTACACCCACTTTCCGCAATCCACCCAGAACGCGCAATATGGCGCATTCTGGGTGGTCGTTACCCAGGATCCACCATATGGCGTGTTTTGGGTGGCGATCACCCAGAATGCGCAATTCGCATGAGTGAAAGCTGCCAGAAGCGCTATAGCAGGGAAGGGACACAGCCGGCCTGAGCAGGAGGTGAAGTAGATGGAGGAGTGTTCACCCCACTTACAGTTTGCACTAAAACTCGGTCGGCGTCGCGCCTGGCGGGTCGAAAACTGAGGCTTAGCGCGACCACCAACTTCAGGGCGCGCTTCGCGCGCCCTGAAGTCGGTCACCGGTCGCGTTAAGCCCAAGCTTCGACCCGCCAGACTGCGACGCCGAGTCGCCGACTGACTCTTGTGAACGGTGGGCGCAGGGCGAGCCTAAGCATAGCCTGAACTGAAAGGAATATGCTCTGTCTTATCTCTGTTTAATGCAAAGAAACAAGAGGCCGGCGACTATTGCGTAGTCTGGGTAGCGACCACCCAGAAGGCGCCATATTGCGCAGTTTGGGTGGCAACCACCCAGAAGGCGCCATATGGCGCCTTCTGGGTGGTTGCGCATTTTGGGTGTGGCATATGTACACCTCGCCGCGCTGAGGCGCGGCGAAAAAACGTCAACGCTTTCTCTATCTCATGCAAAAGACCGCGTCGAAAATTTCGATGTGTAGCGAAAGTTATTCAAATTTAAAGTTGGCGGGGTTTCTCTGAAACACCCTGTACATATATGGCTCGACACTGGGCTTGTGGTGTAGCAGCGCCAACACTCTATAGACCAGAAACGGTACTTTCAAATGCGCTTGGATATGATGATATAAATATCATACAGCATGTACCGGGTCCTTCGAAACTCCAGCCCCCCCCCCCCTGCACACCACGCTGTGTAAGGGCTAGAGAAGTCATATACTTGCACACGTGGTAACCTAACGTCTTCACACCTAGGATGCAAAACCTCAGCAGTCTGCCACAACCCACGCGCAAGCGCACAATCGGTTAAATTTGACGTCCACGTCGCCATACGGCGGCTGTGGCTCGCGCACGGCACGCTCTTTTGCGACTAACGAGATACATATCATTAGAAAGGGAACACAATAAGCTTCAAAATGACGCAAGATTCACTTTCATAGCTTCCACCAACTAACGATAGTTTTTGCACAGCGTGCGGCGGAGGGGAGCCTGGGGTTTCGAAAGACGTGGTATGTACCTATAGTGCCATCGATAAGATTTGCGTCTCGTTCAATGATCTCCCATTCTCGCACGATACCTTGGGTGCTGACGTTTGGTATCCGGCGTGTCAAGTTAAGGTTAAGATTAAGGTAAACTCAAGTTAAGCTAAGGTTCTCCAAGTCTTAGAACCGGCTAGCTTAGCTTCCTACATAATACTGCGTGCTGGTGGGGGGGGGGGGGGGGGCAGGACGTGGAAAATCCAACCTTTCCATTCGCCGCGCGCTTTGATATCTGGTAAGTAAATTCCCTATTCAAATCATTGATGTCCCCCTTTGCCGTGGCTTGGTGTGACGCTTCACAGTTGATCGGCGGCCAGAAATACAAGTCGTCAAAAACAGGCGCACACTCAAAAATCCCACTCTGCCAAGTTGTCTGAACTTTGGCCCGTCCACCCACACTGTGCTAGCTATTTACAGTGTTGAACTGTAACCTTGCGGAGCATTATGAAGTTGATTATCTTGCTTGGATTATCTTTGGCTCTTTCGCAAGTTTGCGCGGAGCTCAGTGAAGAAGCCAAGCGGAAAATAGAGAAGCAGATGGGCGTATGTGATTCTAAAAGATTGTAGTTCACTGTAGATAGACTATGGTGACCAATGGAAACTGAATTGCTTTCAGTCATTCCAGCAGCTAAGAATATGCTGCTGGTCGAGTTTCAGTTTCAGTTTCAGCTATGGCCTCCCCGCCTGCTTCATTTCAGCTTCAGCTTCAATTAGTTGATCGTAGCCAAACTAAAACACGAAACATAAAACTTTTTCCATTGGCCACTCTGAGACAGACACACCTGTCTAAGCCAGGGGTGACCATAGAAACTAGGTTCAGTTTCAGTTTCAATACCGTAAAGGTATACTGAACTAAAACTGAAAATGAAACTAAACTGGTCAGCCATGTATGAACTGAAACTGAAACTCCACAACCAGTTTCAGCTTGTGCGATAGCGAAGCCAGTTTCAGTACGCGCTACTGAAACCAGTTTTGATGCCGATTTCAGAATTTCATGTACGTCTTTGGCTTATATCAGTCTGAATTGCTGTTGATGATGAAGAAGCAACTCAAAATGCACCTTATAAATCGACAACTCTGCAACGCAGATAACCAAAATTGCAAATCTACGAAATTCATTAGATACTGAGCCTCAACTTCAGTTTGAAACTGAAACAAATTTTGCTGTAACTGAAACTGATACTGAAACTACAAGCCGTGTGTGTAAAAAGTTCAACCTATACTTTGTGTCTGTCATATCTCAAGCAATCGTTTTGCTGCGCGCTTTTCGTTCAGTTACGTACTGCGCTAGGTAGGATTCAATCGATA